>SJYX01014761.1:69362-85166 GCA_006410675.1 Oreotragus oreotragus | reverse complement strand
CCTCCCCCAAGGGCCCCCCCCCCCCCCGTCCCCAGCCCACAGCCCTGAATCCGGAGGGCCCCAACTGTCTGTCATCCCCTTTAAGAGTTTCCTGCCCCTGGATGGAGGAAGGCAGCCGCTGGACGCAGTCGAGTCCCACTGAGGGCGTCCCACGCCTGTGGGACAGGACAAGCAGCCTCGGAGGCCTCCTGTCCCTCGGACCCTGGGAACGCGACACCTCCTCTTCCTGCAGGGAAGACTCGCAGTCCCAGCCAGCTGCCAGGAGCAGGATCCTTGCACACCTGCTGCTGGAAAGCACCTGGACAACCCCCCTGGAACAGAGGGGGCCGGGAGGCCAGGAACGTTCACACAGTCTAAGACGCCACCCCGGGGCCGCATCTCTGGGTGCTGACCTTGTCAAGGAGGAGACCCTGCCCTCAGCTATCCACCAGCCCTCCCACCGGGCTCTTCCCGTCTCTCACAAAAACAAGGACGGCCGTGGGTCACTTAAGCCTTAAAGCCTAGACTGAGACTCAGTAAGGGCTCCCCTGGCAGCTCAGCTGGTAAAGAATCCGCCTGCAATGCAGGAGACCCCGGTTCGATCCCTGGGTCGGGTAGCTACCTTGGAGAAGGGCATAGCAACCCACTGCAGTATTCTTGCCTGCAGAATCCCATGGAGGAGGAGCCTGGAGGGCTACAGTCAATAGGGCCGCAAGGAGTCAGACACGACTGAAGCGACTATGCACCCAGGCGTGATTTGGTAAACACACACACACATGGCCCTACAGGCAAACATGGGAAGGCTGTGTCCATCCTGGTCACTACCCCACCGCCCTCAGCACCCTCCCTGCCATCTCCACCTCCAACGTCTTCCGGCTCCTTCTAAGGCTGCTTTTCAGGCGGCCTGCCCCGACGGCCCACAGGGTCTCCCGGCCTGGAGCCTAGACCAGCCCACTTGGCCGCTGCTCCACATCCATCACCACTGCGACCTTCGCTGGCTAGTTTTCACAGCTGCCCCCTGGGTTGATGGTCCTCTGCCTGCTTTAACACCTGAAAGAAGGGGGTCAGGGTGGCTCATGAGCAGACCTGGTTGCACAGAAGCCTGGGGGGTGCCAGGACCCGCCATCTCTGAGGCTCAGACCAGACCCTGCCTGGCTCCACTCGCACAGCCCTCGCACCTTCGCGGCCCAGGCCCCAGGGAAGGGCCGCCCTGCTGTGTTCTGGGCCCACACCCTCTGCGTGTGACTCCATCGTTTGACCTGCATTAACCATGGTCCTCCCTTTGCAAACAATTCCTTTTGTTTCCTTGCAACCTTCTCCCCAGCCAAGAGGCCAGGTCACTTCTGCTCTCCAACTGCCCTGGGTCCCTAGTTTCACCACAGAAACAGAAATCCAGTCTGGAGGAAGGAGAGTCACCCCAAGGTCACACACAGAGACTGTAGCACAGCCAAGGCTCAAATCCAGGCCTCCTGAGTGCCAGCCCCAAGCTCCTCCCAGCACGTCACCCCGCCCTGAGACTGGGGTGTGACTCCGTGCCCCATGGCAGGGCCCACCCCCACCCTCCACCCAGCACATACTCCTGCATCCACCGCCTCTCCACCACTCATTCTTTCATAAGTGGTGAAAGAATAAGTGGGCATGGGGCTCAAGTGTTGGAACGTGCTCCCTCCCTTTCCAGCCAGCGCACCATCCACCCATGCGTCGTCCATCCGTTCATTCCTCCCTCCACCCAGCCGCTCGCTCACGCATCACCCCGCCATCTGTCTTTTCAACCATCCATCATCCATCCGCTCGTCCATCCACACATCCACCCACCCACCCACTGCGCCCTCAGAGGACACAGAAGTCAGAGGCTGGGACAGCAGACGGGACCCAGGCCTCTGGCACAGGGGAGTCGGGCGGCAGAGTCCTTGAGCGGCAGAGCACAGGGGAGGATGGGGGGCAGTGTGCGGTGGGAGGTGGGCCGCGCGGCGGGTCCAGGAGCCCTGCTGTCTGGGGCCAGGAACAGGAAGCTTAGGCTTGGTCTAAAGGCCATTTGTGAGAAAGGGGTTGGCAGTGATGAGGGCACCATCGGGGATGTGGGCCCAGGGCACCACACTCAGCAGTGGAAAGGGGCCCGCGGCTCCCGTGTGGCAGCCAGGGGAGGGGCTGGCCTGGCCAGCTCCAGCACCCGAGGGCCGGCACTTAACGCATCCTCTGCCAGCTCGCCCAGCTTCCACCCTGCTGACTCACTGGCGGCTCCTGCCGCCACCCAGAGTGGGGACCCAAGGGCTGGGTATAAATCCCCACAGGAGGCCAGCGGAGACCGTGGCCGCTCGGCTCAACTAGAGGGATGGCCGTCCCCAGGGCCCTGCTGGCCCTGCTGCTTGCCGCAGCTTCGGCTGTGAGCCTGGGTGAGAGGGGCAGTGCGGCTGGCTGGCAGGGGGCCTGACGCTGGTCCTCGCCCAGCCCAGCTCCGCGGCGGGGAGGGGGTCACCGACTGGGCTGCTCACCCTGACCCTCTGCTCCTGAGCCCGGCTCCACCCGGGGCAGGGGTCACGGCCTGCTCTCCAAGCAGGGAGACCGAGGCTTGGGCGGGGGGCGCAGTGCAGGGATCACATCTAAGCCGGGAGGCTGGGCCTGAAGGGGCTCAGCGAGGCAAGGCGGTCCCCCAGGGAGGGACTCCCACACACACTCCAGGTGGACCCGTGGGGAAGGGCCCAAAGCTGGACCACCCCTGGCCTCTTCTCCTGCGCTTCCTGTGACCCCCAGGGTGGGTCTCAGGGCTGGGTGATGAGCGCCTGCCTCCGCCCCTCCCCCAGGTGAGGCCTTAAGTTGCATCACCTGTGAGCAGCCCACGGCCCTTCCTCTGTGCAAGAACATTACCTACTGCAAGCCGGACGAAATAGCCTGCAAGACCACGCTGGTGACGGTGGAGGCAGGTGAGGCGGGGGTCCGGGGCTCCCAGCTCCCACTTCAGGGCCACACTGCAGACCCTAGCAGGGGCCCGTGTAACTTCCAGGCCATCGGTCAGTTAGGGTGTCCTGGGAGGAGGCAGGAAGCGCAAGGTGAAGGGCGCAGATTGGGACAGCCAAGGAAGGCCGGGATGGGATGACTGTGCTCTGACACCTGCCCTCCCTCCAGAGTTCCCCTTCAACGAGAGCCCTGTGGTGACCAGCACCTGTGCCAGCTCTTGCGAGGCCACCGACCCAGACAGCATCGGGGCTGCCCACCCCATCTTCTGCTGCTTCCACGACCTCTGCAACTCCGTGGGCGTTGCCAGGCTCAGTGCCGGGGCCCTGGCCTCCCTGGGGGCCGTGGTCCTCAGCCACCTCCTTCCCTGAGGCGGCCGACGCTGCCAGGTGGCCGCTCTGTTAGCACGCGCCCACGTCCCAGTCTCAGTGGGCACCACGCTACTTGTGGGACCCCGGGGGAGAATCATTTCGGGGTGCACTCTGCCCTCCTCCCCTAAACCTGTGGAATACATAAATAGACCGAGGCTGGAGACCATCTCTTCCTTCTGGACACAGAGAGCCCCCATGGGGCCACCTTCCGGGAGCTGGGTGGGACCAGGCGAGTTCCGGCACGCGAGTCTTGTGCCCACCACGGCCGTTGTGAGCCGCTCCACAGACAGGCAGGCAGAGGCTTCCGGACACAAACGCCTTCCTGCAGTCCGACCAGGACTCGTTGCTCAGCCCAAGGAAAATCTGACCCTGCTTCCAGAATATTTCCTGGGGTTCTGGAGGCATTCCCCCCACCCCGTGCCCCCTCCTCAGGATGGGGAGGAAACAGGCTGGAATCCAGTGTTCTCCATGGGTGGGTGAGTCTGCGGGGCCCAGGTCTGCTGCGGCAGCAAGAGGGGACCTGGGGAAGAGGGCGTGTGGGGATGGCCTGCCCCCCAGGCTGGGTCTTCCAAAGGGTGTGGGGTGGTGTGTACCTGGGTCTGCGGGAACCCACACAATTCCCCAGGGCCCCAGTCACCTTCTGCGACAACAGGCCTACTACACCCTGGGCCCCAGGAACAGCTGAGATTAGAGGGGAGTGTGTGTACAAAACATGAAGGCTGTGCCGGCTTGCCCCAGAATCCCAGGGCTGGCTCAGGGCCCCCCCCCACTATGGTCTAGCCTGTCTGCTCAAGGATGGGCTGCAGAGTGTCCTTGGGGGCTGACCACCCCCCTGGAGCCCAGGCTCCTTCGGCCCCAGGAAACTCTGCCAGCTGTCCCTTGCTCAAGCCCCACTGCAGGGAGTGGGAAGCAGGAGCTGGACTGACCCCCGCCTGTCAATGTCACCTTGCCGTCAGGCCTCTGGCCTGGAGATTCTCCACATTCTGCATCACAGCCAGACTTCCAGACCACTCTTGATGTGACCCTGCACTTGGAGGCCAGAGGCACCACTCACCCTGGGGCACAGTGAAGCCATGTCACTGCCTCCTTCAGCCTGGCCAGCAGAGCAACAGGGGGGCACCTCTGGGCGCTTCAGGGGTGCAGAGCAGGTGTGCAGCTGACCACTCCCAGGGCAGGCACCTGCGGGGCCTCCACGTGGCCAGCAGAGGGCGCGCACCCCTTGGACTCCTCCCCTGGCAGCAGGGTCGCGGGTCCTCCCTGCCTGCACCTGCACCAGGGGCCACGCGGGGTGGCCTGAGCGCACAGGGGCCCGCCAAGCCCCTGCCCTGCCCTCGGCACGCCCGCTGCTCTGCGCCCCTGTGGGAGCTGGGGAGGCCATGGCTGGGGGCCACAAGAGTGGCCAGCAGGTGGCTGCAGGGTGGCCAGCAGGTGCCCACACCGTCTGTGGGCGTGTGGGGCCTTGACACAAGTGGGTGCTGATTGCACACCCCCACCTCCCATCACATGGAAGCGGGTGGGTCACAAAGAGCTGCGGTGGGGAGATGCTCAATGCTCCCTCCCCTCCCCACTCACTGGCCAGAGAAAAGAAGGGCCCCTCTTCCAACATGAGATGACGAGGAATGCCACCACTGCCTCCAGGAGCTCTGCCTCCCCGGACGTCCCACAGGCAGGTGGCGGGGTGGGGGGCGCAGTCACCTGGGGAGCCAGACGCTGCACAGATCACAGGGGGCGGGGGCCTGGGGTGGACGGTCCTGTACCCACTGGCGTGCAGGAGGGGGAGCGTGGTCTAGGGAGAACCAGTGCCCAGGCCACATGCAGGCTGACAGTCACTTGAACTTCTCAACAAAAGCAGCCAATGCATGGGATCAGTGGGTCTTGCGAGAACTAGGCTGCAGATACACTCTCAACAGCCCAGTCCTGAAATCAGGCCCCTTAGTCAACAGGTACCCTTCTCCCCTCTGCTGTGGGCCTGTCTTCCAATTGCAGACCCAGAGCCTCCCCTACCCCCAACCCAGCTGGGCTGCGTCTCCCTGAAGTGGACACAGAAGTCCCCATGCCCCTGGGGCAGCCACATGCAGCCTAGATGCCCATGACCATCCTGAACCGCCCCCCTACTGTACCAAGCGAGGCAGACCATGCCTAGGTACCTCCATTCCATCTCCCCAGCCACTCATCCCACATGCTCCCAGCCAGTCACTAGGGGCCACTGGCTAAGTGCACCGTCTGTGGTCCTACCAGGAACTTGTCCTGTCTGGCAACAGTCAGCTCAGTCATCTACCACAATCCCCCAAACCCCACCAGCCCTCCCTACAGGACCTGTGCAAACGTGTCACGTGAAGAGAAACAGACCTTCTGGGAGGGGGCCCATGTGACCCTCATGTGGCCACTGGCTCAGGACAGGCACGAGGCCCCACCTGGCAGGCCCCAGGGTCCTCGGGGAAGGTGGAAGGTGAAAAGGGCTGCGGCTCCAGCCAACCTCCCTGGCAGCACAGCTCCACCCTACTCCAAGCCTCTCCAGCCCCACAGCCCCACCGCTGAATGCCTGCTGCACACCCAGCCACTTCCAATGGCCCTTCTCTCCCAGGCCCCAGTGCTGGCCCCTCCTGGGAGAGGTGGTCAGAGCACAGACATCACCCCCCTCAACTGCCTTCTGTCCCAGGGGTCCCATCCCTGCCCTCCTGGGAGGGCCTGCACAACAGTCCCTCTGCTCACCCTGCCCCCCACCCCACCCACTGATTTCTGCCCCACCTGCCAGCCCTCACCCTGCCCACTGAGCCCAGGAGCCTGGGGGCCCAGACCCAGAGTCTGGGGTGGGACCTCCCAAGCCTCTGTGGACAACCACAGAGGAGAGGGCCAGTCTGTAAGGGGCTTGGGGCAGGTCCTTTCTGGCCGCGACCCCATGATCCGCGGAATGGGCACAGGTCCTGTCCTGCCAGTGTGGACCCCAAGCTCATCCAACAATTCCGACAGCGACCCCTGCCCCATGTCAGAAAGGGCTTCAGAAGTGAAGACTCTCCAGCACACTCACATTGAAGGCCCTTTACTCTTGGGCTTTCCTTAAATAAACAGAAACACCACGGTGTTCCCAGTGGCTGAGGCAGACAATGCCGTGGGGGCAGGGGAGGAAGAGGGCTGTGGCCGTGCTCCTGGCCCCGCTGGCGGGGGATGGATGGGGTGGCCAGGGAGCAGTCCTGGGCTCCTCTGGGCTGTCCCCAGGGCCGCTGCAGGGGCACAGGTAAGCGAGCACCCTGCCCAGGGCAGAACCCACCAGAGCTCTGACTGTCCTCGGCCAGGGATGAGGCCCACCTGCGCTGCCCTCGCACTCTCCGAGGCCCCGGGCCAGCACCTGCTTCTCCCCAGGCCACCCTTGCCCCAGCTGCAAGGCAGGAGTGGGCAGGCCCCGGCCGGCACCTCAGCAGGCTGGTGACGCCAGGACAGAGCTGCTCGAGCAAAGCCAGGAAGACCCTGTGCGTCTCCAGCCCACTGTGGGAAGCAGCTCTCAGTGCGGGAAGAAACAAACAAATCAACAGCCAGGCAGGACGTCAAGTCAGGCAAGGACAGCCCCAGCGGGAGGGCAGGACCCCAGTCAGGGGCACAAAGCATGGTCCTATGGGCACCAAGGGGTGCAGACAGGTGAGGGCACCTGGCAGGACCCCACACCTCTCCCCAGTCCCTCCTTAGCAGCAGGTTCCGACTAGGATCCCCCACCCCGACCCCCAGCTATGACAGCTCACCACCTCCACTGGAGTAGCTGCACATCTGACCTGCGCTGGGCCCACCATAGTCTCCAAGGCCCCAAGCTCCTGCTGCAGGCCCTGCCGCCACCCCAGCGCCCGGTGAGCAGGCCTCTCTCCCGAGTACCCTGGGCCGGTCTGCCTGGCCCCTAGCCGGCCACACTCTGCCCCGCCCTCATGCGCAGCAGAGGGATCTGCCTTGAAATGCTGCTCTGATCCTTCTAGCTCCTCGGGGCCCACATCAGGGCCCAGGCCTTGGCCAGCTCCCTGCCCCGCCCCCGGCCCTGCCTCCAGGACTGCTCTGGCCTCACCCCCAATGGCAGCCTCAGACTCCAAGCTCTGGCGCTCAGGGCAACCCCAGCCCGTTTCCTGCCTCAGGCACCCTGCGCACTCAGAGCACGGAAGCCTGGCTTCACCTGTAAGGCGGCTCACCCCGACCCCCTGCTGCCTGCATACCAAGGGCCCTGGGCCACCCAGTTTGCCCATCGTCATCACCCCGAGGGCAGAGCTGGCTAGGTGCCTGCATCACCCCCACCCCATGCTCAGCGTGGGATGGGGTACGGAGGGGCATCAATAATGGGGGTGGGGGAGGGCCTTGAGCATGTGAGGGGGCTGGGCAGGTTGCAAGGCCACTCCAGTTCAAACAGGGCCCAGTCCAGCCGGCCCATGCTGCCTCCAGGTTAAGGCTGGTGGGCAGGGCAGGCAGGCCGTGGCAGTCACTGCTCCTTGAGAATGTCGTGGAGGCCGCTCTCGGCCCGAAGCAGCTGGCTGCTGGCCTCATTGTAGGCGATCCAGTGCTGCAGGTCAGCCGGCAGCTCCGGGGGCTCCACCTGCAGAGCGGGGGGGTGAGACCGGATCCAGACTCGCCTGCAGCCCAGCCCTCCCCACGAGGCCAGGCCGCCCCACGCCAGCCTTTCAGCAGGCAGATCCCGGGCACTGGGCTCAGCCTGCCCCACGCTAAGCCTGACACTGAACCCAGAGCCCTCCGCCCCATCTGTGACCGGACGTCCACGGGGCGCCCCTGCCAGGCCGGGTGAGGGCCGCCTCACCTCACATGGGCATCACCCTTCAGCCCACACCTGACCTCATGGCACCCTCCCCTGCAGGAAAGTGGCCTTGGCTCCCTCTCCAACACACTTTGGTCACAGCTGAGTCCACGGATTTGAAGCCTCAATGGCTCTCCCCTCCCGGTCTCCTGACAAGGAAGGGACACACACAGCATATCTGTGGGTGTGAGGTGGATGGGATCCAGGCTCTCTGGGGGTGTCCCTGACTAAAAGAGACAGAAAAGCAGCGGGCTGGGCCTCTGGCCTGCTGTGTAGCCTCAAGCAGTTTGCATCACCTCTCTGAGCCTGTTTCCCTACCTCTGATATAATGGAAAGGCATGGCCTCACCATGACCAAGGTGAGGCTGTCTCCCTCTTCTGCGCCTGTCTAGGGCCAGAGAGGGCAGCGCCCTGCCTGAGGGCACCAAGGGGTCCAGCAGGTCCTGGCTTTGGCATGCAGGTGCCCAAGCATTAGGCACCTGTCTGCAGCAGAAGCCTGCCCTGGCAACCAGCACCACAGCAACGTCCCCAGGGGCCCCTTGCCATGCTGCAGTGGCAGGCCCGACTGTGCCGGGAAGAGCAGGCCCTGGGGAGGGGCCTTGTGTCCCAGGCAGGTGCTGCGGCCCTCCTTTCTCCAACTGGAAAAGGAGCAGGGCCTGCAGCTCTAGAGAGCTCAATTCTTTACCCGAACCCAGGGGATGGTGACCCAGCCCCTTAGCTCTAATCTGGGTGCAGGGGGTCTCAGGACCTTGAGAACGCCCACCAATCTCCTGTCACCGACACCACCCCCACCCCAACGCCATCCTTCGTCCAGAACCGAGGACCCGTGAGACGGGCTCAGCACTATCGGCCACACTTGGACTGAGGACAGGGGGCTTCCCTATTCTGGAAAATATGGAGGGTGCGGCAGGGAGCCCTGAGGAGCTAGGTTCCTAAGCAGCAGCAGGAGGGGGGCATGCTGAGTCCTGCTACAAAGAGGTGATCAGGGAACCCTGAGGGGTCCCACGAAGAAAGGCATCAGTGAAGAAGGCCCTGGCCTGGGACCAAAGGGAAGGGCGGGAGCGGTACCCGGAGGGACGAGAGCATCCCGCTGAGGGGAAGCGGCAGTGTGGGGCCAGGAGGCCAGGGGTCCTCAGGGGCCGGGGGAGACGTGCGGGGGACAGGGGATGCTCACCCTGCGCTTGCACAGGTGCTGAACGACTCGCTCTGGCGAGGTGCCCAGCACGTGCTGGCGGGAGCGCAGCAGAGCGCACACGAAGCCGTCGCGCAGGCTGATGAAGCGCGCCTCCATGTAGAAAGCGCGGTCGTCCCAACCCAGTAAGCGCGTGCGCACCTCGAACGGCTCGAACAGACGCAGCGAGCGGCGGTAGCGCGCGCAGGAAGCGGCCAGCACGGCGCGCGCCCCGAGCGCGCGCAGCCCCTCGAGCACACCACAGCGGGCCAGGTGCGCGGTGCGTGCCACGTCGGCCTCGCGCAGGTAGCGCGCGTTGTTCATGTGCAGCAGCAGGTCCAAGTCCGAGGGCAGCACGCGGCCCGCATAGCTCTGCTCAGCCAGCAGGTCGCGGACGCGCGGCTGCAGGAGGCGCGCGCGCAGCACGGCGCACGGCACGCGCACGAGGTACCAGCCGTCCAGCAACGCGAAGTAGGCGAGGGCCAGGGCCAGCAGCGCTACGAGCAGCTCCAGCATCGTGGCAGGGGGCGCCGGGCGCGGGAGAGCAGTCAGCGCGGGTGCCGGTTCCGCGCGCAGCGTTGCAGCCGGCGGCGCTGGATCCACTGCTCGGCGGGCCCGCCTGGGAACCGTTGAGAGGTGCGCGGGCGGAGCAAACCATCTCGCGAGGCCGGCTGAGGGGGCGACGCGCCTGGCGCCTCGGGTCGAAGTACCGCCTCTCGCCGCGGGCCCCCCCTCCACGCTCTCAGTGGTTCGTCCCACCCCGCGGCGCTAGCGGCTTTCGCTTTCTCCGCGGCGGGCGGGGCATAGGTCGGCGAGCCCAGGGGTTGCAGCGGCACCTGGCGGTCACTCCTGGCGCTACGGACGCAGGAGTGCCCCCGGGTCTCCCGCAGCGTCGCCCCCTGCCCCGTCTGGGAGCGCGTGCCCCTCGCGCCTTCCCTGGCGCTTGACGACTCGGACTGACTCCGGAGATTCCACCTCTAATTTGGAAGAGCCTCCAACGCTTCCCTGGCCTAGGCTGTGGAATTTTGCAGGAGAAATAGAAAATAGTCCGTCCCCAGCGGCGTTACTTGAAGACGACTGGAAACCGATCCTCCTCTGCTCCCGAACCTTCAGGGGCTCCCCGCTTTCGCAGGACGACAGCCCCACGTGCGGGCGGATTCAAGGAGTGTCTCAGTCTGGCCCCAGTACACCTGTTCAGTCTCAGCCTGTGACCTCATTAACCCCGCTGCGCTCACCCCTGCTTCCCAAGATCCTGACAACCGCAACCTCATTTCCAAGCATTCCCACCCTTTGCTCTTTTAAGAAACGGGAGCAAAGAACATCCAGGGTGGAGAGGGAGGAGTCAGTAACTGAAATGACTCAGCAGTGGATTCAGTGGTAACTCGACTTAGGCACCTGGACGCCTGGCCTGACACACTGCTGCACTGAGTCGCTGTCCTGTCCCTTTTCTCTGTGGGGCTTTGCGCAAAGGCCCAGAGAAGGCAGGCCACCCGCCTGACCAGCCTCCAGGCCTGTCCAACGACCGCATCTGCCAGTGACCCCCGAGGCTGCCTGCTCAGGTCAGTATTAGAGTCCTGGGAGGGTGGGTTTGTGGAGTGATTGCTGCGGTCCAGTGGCTCTGAGAAGGCATCCGGCAGCAGCTGGACTGAGGAAGCTGCCTGTCCGTCCAGGCCACACTCAGCGGGCTTAGGCTGCAGGGTTCTTGCAGGCCAGGAAGAAGGAGCTCCTGGGGCAGCCGTGGTCCACAGTCCACAGAGCTGAGTGCTAGGCGGCCTCCTCGCCAGGGTCAGTGGCTGAGTGGTTTGCTTTTCTGGCTTTGCTTCTGGGACCAGCAGCTGGGCAGAGTAGGGCCAGCGTTGTCCTGGGTCCCTGGATCTGCTTGGATGCTTCCAGGAACAGCGGGCTCATTTCAGGGGGCCCTGTCAGGGCAGGTCCACCCGCCCTAGGAAACCCTGGCAGTAAGAAGACCTTTCCCACACATGCTCACACTTGTCCTTGTAATGCTGTCCCTGCCCTGCCTGGGCTCCTAGCCATCTGTCCAGGGGTGGGTTAGCTTCTCAGGGCAGGTGGAATGCCATGCCCTTCGAGGCCCCCTTGGCCGCCCTTCAGAATGCAGCCGCCTTGTCACCCACCTAGTCCCATCCCCCCAGGGGAGGACCTCTTAGCTAGAGAGCTAGTTCTGGAGACCACAGTGCAGCTTGGTGGGCGAGGCTCCAGCGGCCCCTCCCTCCTCACAGCCCCCCATCCTGAGTCCTTCTGAGCTTCTGCTGTGCACATCACCCAGCACACACACGTACACACACACGCGCACACACATATGCACATGCACACGACGTGCGGGTGCACACGTGCACCCACACACATGTACACATGCGTGCACATATCCACACACCCGCACACGTGGGCACACGGACGTGCACACACGAGTACACATACACATGCACACACGACACACAGGTGCACGCACACGCACCCACACACATGCACATGTGCACACACATACATACACCTGCACACATGACATGCGGGCGCATACAGATGCATACACTGACACGCACACACTGCACATGCTGTTCCCTCTACAGGGGACCCTCCTTTCCATCTGCCCCTTTCTGGAACCCCAAACTGGGCTAGATCCCCAGAGTACTTACTTTTACACTGATGCAATCCTTAGGTAGGGGGTGCTCTCTCCTCGCTGGCCCCTGTGGCCAGGTGGCCGGGGCTGATCTGTCTCGTTGACTGCCGAAACCCCAAGGCCAGCGGGATGCCCGGTGCACTGAAAGTGCTCAAAATGTGAATGCCGTAAGGACCAGCGCCTTCTCCACGCCCCCACCAATCTAGCTGCTTCTGTCCCACCCAGTGGACACACGCATCTTGTGATAGGTCTCTGGCACTTTGTGGAGGGCTGGAAGGAGTCCTGGGCGCGGGACCTCGATCGCTTCCCTTAGCCCTGGAGCCTCTGAGCCTGCGGAACCAAACAGGGCAGACAAACAGAGGGGTACTTCTGGGTCCCCTTGGTTCCTAAGGACTCTCCTATCTGGGTAGCACCAGGCGTCACCACTGGCCACCTCCTGGGTTCGAGCTCCAAGTGAAGAGAAGCATGAGCTCAAGACACCTCCCGAGGAAACAAAAGCAGCAGTGCCTGTAGTCGGAAGCAGCAGGCAGCCCCTGGACCCCGGCCCCACCTGGACCCCGCCCCTGGGCCCAGACCCTAGAATTCCATGCAGGGGTCCCGGATCCAGCGGCAGCAGCTCTGGGGGCCCTTTTGGCCTAGCCAGTCCCGATTTGGGGCTTGCATGGATCTGTGCACGCCTTGGTCACCACCATATTGCCTTGAAGAGGTAGCCTGAGGGCTGGACAGAACCAGGGTGCAGACCTGTTTGTCCGCAGCGCCAGCTGGATGGCCGGTCCACTGTGGAGCTGAAATTCAGTTCTATAAAAACAGAGTGGTCGCTCTGGCAGAGAGCAGCTCTGTCAAAGCGCAGGGGTGGACCCCGGGAGACTCTGAGGGGATTGACCGGATTACTCTTGGGGCTGCAATTCTTTTCTGGGTGCTGTGTGCCCAGGCCCAGGCTGGGGGTGGGGACAGTCCCTGAGCATTCAGCAGCGAGGTGGAGACTCACCTGGGGGCTGCCCCACCCCCACAGCCTATGTGGGGCGGATGATGGGGTCTCTAGGGGTGCTCTGCAGTCCGGGTGTACCTCTGGGGCCCTTCCTGAGTCAGGAGAGATGCCCACCAGGCGTGGGGAAGCACTGGGCATCTCTCCTGACTCGGGAAGGGCCCCTGAGGTACCCTAGGACTGCAGAGTACCCCCTGGAGACCCTTACTCCCTGCTGTCCAGCCTGCCTCCCTGAGCAGCTGGAGTCAAGTGGGGAGGGTGGGGGTATCCCCAGGGAGTCAGACCAGTCATCATCCTGGGGGGAGCCCACCAACCTCAGCCCTGGAAGGGCCAGACCGCCGGTCCAGTGCAGCCAGAGTCCTTGGAGGAGGACGGCCTGGGGCTGAGTGTGGCTGGGAGCTGGGGCCAGAGCAGGAGATGCCCACTGTGGGGCTTGGTTTGGGGTGGGCAGGAGCCAGCTGTGTGGCCTCAGGTCAGCTCCTCCACCTCTCTGAGTCTGTTTCTACTGGAGTTTGAATGTGCAGCCTTGCCAGTTCTAACCAGCTGACTGCGTGATCTTGGGCAAGCTGCCTCACCTCCCTGCTTCAGGTTCCTCCTCTACACAGCCCCACCTCTAAGTAGGGAGGAATGAATGAATGATTGTGCGGGAGGTGGCAGCGAAGAGCCTGGCGTGTGACGAGGGCTCTGTCAACTCTGCTGGGTCATCACCGGCTACTGGAGCTGCGAGCGGATCGGATAGCATCTCCCCCGTGGAAGATACAAGGGTCATCTTAGAAACAAACACGCCAGTCCATCTGGAGGGCCACTTCAGCCACCACAGGGTTTCTGTTCCTTGCCCAGGAGAGACAGGTTAGAAACAAAAGTGGTTTCTCTTAGAGAATGTGACCAGGTGTGTCAGCTCGCAGAACGCACCTTGTTCTGCACAAGAAGCAACACCATGAGGGTGAGATGGGGGCAGGTGCCGTCCCGGAGCTTGGGGACAGGGGTTTGCACTTCCTGTTTGTCCCGTAGTCTCTGTGTGGGGACTGGGGGGCTGCCCCTGCAGGTGGCCCCATGCTGTCCGCACCCTTGGAGGGGGCGGCCTGTCAGTGCCCCACCCTGCAGGAGGGGAGACCTCTGCCCGGGGAGTTGGGCCGGGAGCAGAGCTCTTGTGGAGGCTTATGGCTGCAAGACCTCAGGGATGGCAGGAGGTGGGCCAGGACCTGGGTCACAGGGCATGGAGGGCGCAGCCAGGGCTCCCACCTCTGGGGGCCAGCCGCCTCTCCCCTCTCACGCTTGCCCGTGGAGTCCAGAGTGGGGCATGGGGGCCCAGAGCACCTCCCCTCCTGAGCCTTGGCCCAGGGCGGAGCACACCCCCATGGGGAGGGGCTGACATGCGGGCACCAGGCCCGGAGCCCTGCTCAGTGGATGTGGCTGCTCTCAGCACCTCAGTCCTTCCCTCTGGACCTTGGGTCCTGCAGAGGCCTTCTGGGCGCCAGCGCTTGGATCCTCGTCCTTGGCTTGCTTTCTTTCTATGAGCTCTAAACGTGCTCCAGGTTTCCATGTTTACACCCACACAGGCCCAGACCCTGACCCTGACCTCTGCCTGGGGGCAAAGGACAGAGGCTTTCTGCCACCAAGCCCACAGGCCTTTGTTAAGGGCCTACTGTGTGTATGGTGTTGCTGCCCCCCCGACCCCCATGAACAAGCCCGCCCCTCCGAGCTTCCTCTCTTGGGGCTCTCAGGACCTCACACTGATGACTCCAGGCCTACTCAGAACACTTTCTCTCAGCCTTTGCAGGGCCCTTCTGAGAGCCTGCTCCATGCTGGGTGTGGAGGACGCTGCAGGTAGAATCTGGCTTAGCTCATGGAGGGGCAGGCAGGGAAGGCTTCCCGGAGGAAGACGTGCTTGAGCAAGGGTTAAGGGTGGGCAGGAATATTGAGCAGGGGTCTGGTGGGCTATCTGCCGGCTGTTTGACATCATGAAGCCCAGCCTGCTGGGCGGTGGGAGTTGGGCAGGAGTCCTCGAGGGAGCCACGGAGAGCTGGGAAGGGCAGGGTGCATCGCCTGACCTGAGTGAGGGTCTCAGAGGGTCTGTGACGGGGCCAGGTGTGTCAGGAGTGGCCTGGGCCCTGGACACCGCTGCCTGGCATGGGGCACAGCAGGTCCTCCTGGATCCTACAGCTGGGCCCAGCCCCAGAGCAGCAGACGGCCAGGAGCACCGAGCAGCGCCCAGGTGACGCCGGCTGGCTGCAGGGCCTGGGCCCTGCTGGCGTTGCACAGGTCAGTGGAGCAGCACGCGACGTTTTTCTTGCTCCAGAAGGAACTCCCCAAGTCCTCCACACAGTGCGAGCTGCAGCCTTTGCTGATGACTGTCAGGAGACCGATGGCTTCTGTTGGGGGAGGGGCGGTGGAGATGCTGGGCAGGGCTGGGCCTTGGGCACTCAACCTGCCCCGGCCCAGCTCCTGTGGCCTGCCTCCTGTCCTGACTCTTGACTGAAACTCCAGAGCCTGGGTCGACCCCAAGACGCCCCCAAGTCCTGTGAGGGCGGGGGCCTGGTCCCATCCATGTCCACATGCCCAGGCATCCAGACCCTCTGCCGGCACTGGAGATGCTCAGTGAATGAGGGGATGAAGGGCGGAGGGACGAGGGCCAACGGGTGCGCGGAGGGTGAGCGATGAAAGGGATGGGTTATGGGTAAGGGGACAGACGGATGGGTCCTCTGTCCCATCCGTAAGGGGTAGGGCGGGGGTGGACGGATGGGAAACGGAGCGCCCATATCTGTGCCGGGACGGGAGAACAAGGGGGCCGGTGGGCAGGTGGTCAGAAGGATGAACAGTCCAGTGCGGAGACCCAATCCCCGGCCCTTGGAGCGCCTGCAGGAGTCCGGGGGACGGCGCCGGGGGTAGGGCGTCCAGGGGAGGGCGCAGGGCAGCGAGGCTGTGGGGGGGT
>SJYX01014761.1:14123-69117 GCA_006410675.1 Oreotragus oreotragus | reverse complement strand
ACAGCGTGGGGGGCGGGGCGGGACGCAGAGAGGTCAGGGGGACATCCGCCACTCACCGACGCGCTCGGTCCAGCACTGGTTCTGCACACGCTGACAGCCCTCGTTGTGGCCCTGGTCCTCGCAGGAGTAACACTGGAGGGCGGTGCCTGTGGGGGAATGAGGGGTGGGGTGATGGGCTGCCCCTCTCTGCAGTGCTGGAGGACAGGAACCTCGTTTACTCCTCTCCTGCATGGAGTGGGGGGCACCGTCCGGTGCACAAGAGCCACAGACTAGGGGCCCCGCACATGGGGGCGCCCTGCCCAGCCTCCCTAAGGCCCTGTCACGATGCCACACTCCTGAGAGGGAGGAGCACCAGGCGGGGGAGGGCAGGGTGGACAGGACCCTTCCCAAATGGCCTGCATCACTGGGCAAGGTGCCTCTCAGTGGCCTTGTCCCCGGAGCAATGAGTGGTGGGTGCATCCCTGGCCGGTCCGGCTCTGTCCCTGGGGCGAGGCTCCAGCTCCTGGTGATTCATCTCGAGCAGGACAGGTCGAAGCTGAGGTTCACACAGCGAAACGCCAACAGGCTGCCAGCAGCCCGCCTGCACGCAGGCTCCACCGGTGCCTCGAGCCCCTCATTCTGCTTGCCTCCTCCCAGCCACCTCCTCCCTCTGGGCCCCTCTTGCCTTCCTCATCGTCCCACCCCCAGGGCCCTGCTCCCCCAGCCCTGCCCTGCGGCCCACCCAAGCCTTACCCAGCTGCAAGGCCAAGTTAGCAGCGAGCAGGGGGAGGAGGAGAGCCTTCATGGTGGTGGGTTCAGGTGAGCAGAGCCTAGGCGGCTTTAAGGGCTCTGCTGGCAGGGCAGGGTCAGCTGCCCACAGTCAACACTGATGGTCCAGGCCCCGGGGCGGGGCAGATCCACAGTGCCTGCCAGGCTGCACCCTCCCTGGCCTTCTCTCTGTTTCTGGAAGGCAGAGCCTGCTGGGGATGGAGGCCCATTTCTCAGCCACTCCAGGAGGAGGCCCTCAGGCAGCTTCACCCTCGCAGAGAGGGCGGTTCCATGAGGACCGGTCAAGACCTGAGGGTGGGAGGTTCATCAGCAGGCCAGCTCTTCAGCCATACCGGGACGCCAGGGCCGCGGTGGCAGGGACTGTGTCCCTTTCCCAGCCTTCTCCCATCAGCGCCTCCGGCCAGCCTCTCAGAACCCGCCTGTATTGCCGAAAATTGTTTTAGGGTTGACAGATTTGTTAACAAAAGAAACCACTTGTTACACACAAATAAACAATTTCAATATTTAACAGAGGACTATTTGACTTAATTTTAATATACAGTCATTAAAAGAAAAGCAAAGAAAGAAATAGAACAGAGAGAAGTAAACAGCTTATTAAACATCACCAGCTTGGGCCAACTACTTGCTGCTGCTGCTGCTAAGTCACTTCAGTCGTGTCCGACTCTGTGTGACCCCATAGATGGCAGCCCACCAGGCTCCCCCATCCCTGGGATTCTCCAGGCAAGCATACTGGAGTGGGTTGCCATTTCCTTCTCCAATGCATGAAAGAGAAAAGTGAAAGTGAAGTCGCTCAGTCTGTCCGACTGTTAGCGACCCCATGGACTGCAGCCCACCAGGCTACTCCGTCCATTGGATTTTCCAGGCAAGAGTACTGGGGTGGGGTGCCATTGCCTTCCCCGGGGCCAACTACTTATCCAGGCTTAAAAGCTCTGGGAAGACCCTCCAGCAATCTGGAGTCCTAATTGGGAAAGGGTCCCCAGCAGTGCATCCACCTCACAGGTGAGACTTCAGATTGCAATTTTGGGGGCTCCTGCGTATAAGCCCAGGCTGCAAACTGATACCATCATCAGCAAAAATGCAGCTCTGTTTTTTAAAAGTTTTACAATGCTGATTGCTTCATGTTGTGAGTTACAACCTCTCAACTGATTGCTTCACGTTGTGAGTTAGACCCGGGAGGTTGGCCAGACCAACCCCTTCAGAGGCTCAAGAATTCCAAGATCCTTCCTGATCTAAAGTGTCACCTGACTTTCTGTGCATGCAGGCAGGCACAGAATCCAGGCAGTGACCAGGCAGGTCAGAAGCAGATCAGAGGTCAGATCTCCTGCTTCTGAAGCCTGAACAAGACTTCTTCCATTTTAATTTCCCTAACGTGGCCCTTCCCGCATTCCTCCGAACCCAGCAGTGCGGGGTGGCAACGGTGGCTCCTGACTGCTGTTGACCTGGGGGCCAGGAGTGGCCCCTGCTGTCCTTTCACCTGACCTTTGTGAGCAGTCTTCCTGGAACCCCTTGGAGTGTCAGCAGGGGCTGACGGCCCAGGCCACACCAAGTGCCTGCTGGCCCTGGCGTGTCTGGAGGCAACAAGCCCCTTCCTGCGGGGGAGAGTGCCTTTCATTTCCTTAGATCTTCCTGGCCCCCGGATAGCCTCAGGGAGCAGATCTTACTCCCCTGCTTGACTGACCCTGGAAGAGGGGCAGGGCATGTCACGGGTGGAGAGGACACTGCTAGAGACTGAGCACTGGGGGCACTCCCCGGGCTGTGGGGAGGCTGAGGGACAGGTGGGTGCCTCACCAGGGGGCAGCCCCGGATGACGGGTGACCTGAGTCCCGGCTCTCCCGTGGCTCAGCACCCCCGGGTCTCCCCCACCCCCCAGCCCCCGGCTCCCACAGGCTGGGCTCTGTCCAAAAGAGCCTGGGGCCCAGAGATGGGGAGGAACCTGACCTTGAGCAGAGCTGAGTGTGGCACCAGCATGGCACACCTTCCTTGCCCAGGCTGCCTACCTGGAACTTTCTGAGCCCCACGCCACTGCCCCCCCGCCAATCCCCAGGCCATCGCTCCCCCTAGGCCATCACCCCTGCAAGGCCAACCCCCTAGGCTCAACTGCCTCACATGGAAAGCAAAATGCTTATGCCTTTGCTGTTTCCATTGGGGCCACCTGTGTGCACCCCACCCTCACTCCAGTTCACCAGGGCCGGGGTGCCTTGGGCTGGGACCTTTCTTATCTGTCTTTGTGTTCAAGGCACCCAACACTTAGCACCAGCCTGGAAAACTCATTCTTCAAACATTGACTGTTGCCTCTGTGTTTGTTGATGTGATTTGATATGAAGTGGTCAATGTGAGGTGGTGGTTCTCAGACTGGGGCGTCATTTCTGCGGCCCAGGGGACCTTTGGCAGGGTCTGGAGACATTCTCGGTTGCCCTAATGGGGGTCTCCTGGTGTCCAGGGGTGCAAGTCGAGAGCTCTGCCCGACGCCTGCAGTCACGGCAGAGTCATCAGCTGACCCCAGGCAGGACCAGCTTTGCTAGGGTTGGAGCCCACCACCCTTCCTTCCAGTTTCCCCCTTTGCAATGGGAATGTCTGTTCTCAGTCTGTCTCACTGCTGTATTAACTTGTCTGGCTTCACAGATTCACAGCTGGAGAGGAATCTGCTGGGATGAATCCTATCTGCCCTCAGCCATGTGCGATGAGAGATCAGGGGAGGCTTTGGGCTCTAGGCGTTCATGTTGACATTGTAATGAGTTAGGGCTTCTGAGGCTGTCAGGATGACGAGTGCACCATGCATGTGAGAAGGGCATGAATTTTGAGGGGCCAGGGGCTGGACGGTGTCCTCCCCAAATTCACACGCTGAAGCCCTAAGCCCCGACGTGATGGTTCTCAGAGACGAGGGCTGGACAGGTCAGGAGGTTGGGCACCCGTCCTTCTACCACCTGAGGATACAGGGCAAGGGGGCCGCCTGCAGACCAGGAAGAGGCCCCACTCGCACCTGCCTGCGAGGAACGCTGACTGCAGACTGCCGGCCTCTGGGACTGGAGAGCAGTAGATTGCCTTGTTTCTGTCGCCCAGCCTGTGGCATTCTGTTATGGCGGCCCTAGCTGACTGAGATAGGTGACTAACAGCCGCAGCTCAGCTAGTGAAGACCTTGGCCCCAATGCCCTGAAGACCGTTATTAAACTCCACTCCTTGGTCACAATTTGAGCTCTGATCTTGGCCCTAAACTGAGCTCTCACTGGGGTCAAAATCTGAGCTCTGACGCTGCCACTCAGGTGTCCACTGAACCTGGACCCTTCAGTGGTCCAACTTCCTGGGAGGCCTGCCCAGCTCCCCGCAGCCCCTCCTGGGGCGAGGAGGTACTGGGGACCAGCCCCGGTTGGATCCAGGGTATCCGAAGCGTGGACGGCGTTGGCGACTGAGATTTATTTATTTATTTAGAGATATATAGAGAGATAAGGATTTATTTAAAGATATAGAGAGAGATAAAGAAGGTTGCAGTTAAGAAAACAGAGAAGAAAAAGAGGCCGATATTTCTTGGTTTACGCAGAAAGCCAATAAAGTCCTAAAACAAGGGATTTACACCGTTCACATAGGCCACAGGTGCCCACTTGAATAGCGGAGGGTGCCCCGACTTGGGCTCCCTCTCGCATGGGTCTTAGAAGCCCGGGCAGAGAAGTGAACACAGCAAGCCCCTGCACTCCAGGGGATCAGCCTGCAAAAGACAGTAAGAGAGAGAGAAAGAAAGAAAGAGAGAATTGACACGGGGGAGCCAAGCAATGATGAGGCGAGGCCCAAAACTTTATTTTTCCAGGGAGCTTATATACCTTAAGCTATATATTGTCACCCTGCTTATTTAACTTATATGCAGAGTACATCATGAGAAACACTGGACTGGAAGATACCGGGGACAAGCCCCTGTTGGATCCAGGGTATCCGCAGCATGGACATTGTGGCGAGAGAGATAGAGAGATAAGGAAATAATTTTGCAGTTAAGAAAACAGAGGAGAGAAAGCGGCTGATATTCCTTAGTTTACACAGAAAGCCAATAAAGTCCCAAGACAAGGGACTTACACCATTTACGTAGGCCACAGGTGCCTGCTTGAATGGTGGAGGGTGCCCTGCCTTGGGCTCCCTCTCACGTGGGTCTTAGAAGCCCGGGCAGAGAAGTGAACATGGAGGACCCCTGTGCCCCAAGGGATCAGCCTGAAAAAGAGAGTAAAAGAGAAAAGAGAGTAAAGTAAAAGAGTAAAAGAGAGTAACAGAGAAAAAAGAAAGAAAGAATTGACATAGGGGAACCAGGCTTTCGTGGAACTGGTCCATCACTATTTTTCAGGGAAGCTTTTATACTTTGGTTTGTACATAGAGATAAATGTAAGAAACAGAGTCATGCAGGGTCAGCAGCTCTGACTCTTATCAAGACCAGGCTTTCTTTCTGCATACCTATCTGTATACACAGGTCTTAGGTGATTTACATAATTTTCTGGCCAGGAGGCCTATTAGCATTTTATGACCCTTTTCTGATAAGGGTCCGTCAACCAGGAAACTTATTTGCCCTAAAAGTGTTGTTCTTTCCAAAGTCTGGTGCCACTCTCAGAAAGCACTAAATAAAGTTACATTCTTACATAGCAAGGATATAATGATTTATAACAAAAAAAGAGGAGTACAATGATTTATAACAAAGAGAAAATTCATTAACTCAAAAGTCTAGTATTGCCAACATCAAAATACTATATTCCTTTTTCTACATCCCAATTACATTGATTAATATCCTCCCAGGTGCCTAAAAGCTAAAGGATATGGAGTCCTGGCGGCAATCATTAACTGAACAATGAAACCCTTCACCAATATAATTCGTAGCTCTTTAAAAGGCTCTATATCTTTAAGGTGTTTTAAGCTTCCCATGCCTCTCATGGTTGGGAGGCTGTGAACAATCACATGCGTAGTTGTAAAAGTCCAGGTAAACCTGTCAGGCAAGTTAAAGAGCCATGAGAGGGCTTTGAGCTGAGACACTCCTTTTATATGCAGGAGACTATTAACTGGAGCTCTAAGTTAACTTTTTCCAGAGAAAGGTGGTCGGGGATAGCCCCCTGTTAATGTCAGAGGAGTTGGTGAAAGTCATAAAATAGTAAGACAGACAGATTCTGGTTTTGGGGTAGATGCTCGAGAAGGTCCAGGGGAGTCCCTCGAGGCCTGATCTCACCTTTGCCGGTCAGGTCTCTTCCTCATGACCTTTGCCATGGGTGGGATCTCCCGTGCTGGCTCCCAGCAGAGAGGGTCAGCAAGCGCCTTCGCTGTGATGTCCCCTGAGCCCCCTCTCCTCTGTAGCCTCCTCCTGGGACTCTTTGATGGCCCTCTACCTACCCGCCCATGGACCAAGCCAGTTCCCTGGAGATCCTGCCTGTTCACATGGCTCAAGGGTCTCCCAGATCTTGCCAGGGTTACACCGGGGTTGGCAGGACCGGCTGCAGGGTAGACCCCACCTCACAAGGGCCCTTACCAACAGATCACCGCCCCCTCCTGGGGCTGCCACATGGCCCTCCACTTTAATGGACACCGTTTTCAGATTAATTCATTACTTTAGCAGAATTAAAAAATAAAGATGGGCTATTATTGCAAAACCACAGCTGAGCTCTCTTCCACCTTTGTAGACATTTTCTTTTAGAAAAATGCATGTATAAGCAGGAGGGTAATTCGTTCACTTCCACATCACTGACTGACTGGGGAGAGGGGCCGCAGAGCAGGCTCCCACTGTAGCTTCTCAAAACTAAGGCTGTGTCTCGTAGCTCTGAGTCTGTGAACATGTGTACCTGTGTGAGCAGTGGGTGTGGGGCGTGTGGAGTGAGTGTGTGTGTGGAGCACTGAGACCCTGTCCACCTGGCCAGCACCAGGACATGTCCATCCTGGGTTTGGGGGTCGCTGTCCTGAAGGGTCCTGGTGGCAGAGAAGGTGCCCCCCTGCACATCCCTGCAGAGTGAAGTCAGGGAGCCCAGGAGCCACAGCCGCACCCCTACCCCCCAGGTAAAGTCCCCTCTGCCATGAAAAACCCTTGCCCTGGCTCTGGTCTCCCCACTCGAGGGTCCAAAACCTGGGGGAGCGGCTCCACTGTACCCAGTGTGGCCCCGGCCGAGGACCGAGGATCCCAGCACTCAGGAGTCCCATGGACTCAGAGGGTGGTGATGATAGCTTACATCGACTAAAAACAGATGTATAACTTGAGAGTTGTGAGTTAAGTTTTACTGGGGGCAAAATGAGGCCTGCAGCCTGGATGGCAGCATCTCAGAGAGCTCTGAGAGACTGCTCCAAAGCAGCAGTGGGGGAAGGTCAATATATAAGGTTTTGGGGAAGGGGGAGTTCAATACCATGAAGCACTCATTTTGCAAAAGGTTTTTGTTAGTCATAAGGATCTGATGTCACCAGGAAGGGATTTAGTGCTTCTCTAGATATGAGGAGATGTAAGGATTGATATCACAACATCTGTTCCTAAAAACACCCAACCATCTAAAGACCAGTCCCACCAGATTCCTTGGAGCACAGAGTGCCTCACTCCACCCTGAACTCCCTCAGAGGGTGTTGGAGGTCAGCAGCTACAGGGGCATGGGGTTCAACCTCCGTAGAGGCAGATGACGAATGCCTTTGTGGTCCAGTCGTTGGCAATGCTCTTGGTAAGTGCAAATTTGTAGTTGACACGGTCCCCTTGTGGTCATACATCCGACCATACTTTGGGGGGCATTTCATGACCATTTTGTCCCGCGTTGCTGGGAAGGCTCATTCCCAATTTTGAAGGTCTTTGTCCTAAAACACTCAATGTGCTATTACTGGACTAGGTCTTAGTAGTCAAAAATCTCTGGACACCTGTCTTCTAGTTATGATCCAGGGAAGTATTTCCTTTGTTGCATCTTTTCATACCTAGAGTTACACTGTTACAGTCATTGATCACATATCAAGCTATTCATCTGATCAGCTGCTTCAAGTCTAGTCATCATTTCCACTGGAGGCTCAGTCATATACCTGGTAATATAAGAAATAATAATCTCGTGAAACAAGCAAAATACAAATGGCATATTAATAACATTAGTGGAATTAAAAGTAAATATTTTAGCCATGAACCTCCCACACCAATTTTTTTTTTAAAGATTGTCAAGACTAGGGAATGAATCACTTAAAGCAGAAACCTGATTTTTCACGTGGTTCAAATGCGTTACATTAAAGGATTTATCAGGTATGAAAACACAGCATTCAATTTGAATTATAGCACAGATATCTCCCTGAGATGCTGTAAGGTGTCAAGGGCCTGGCAGTTGCCTAGCACTGCCTTTCTCATCATAGAGACAGAATTCAATAGGCTAATAGCCTGGTTACTACCATTTAAAGCTTATGGAAGTTGTTAAGGCTTAGATATGGTCAATCACATCTTCCAACACCATTGAAGACACACACACACACACACACACACACACACACAAGCTAAAAGTGGTCATACCAGTAGAATATAGATCTTTGATGCACTGGGATCATACCAATGGTAGATTGGTTAGGGTTACCTCTAATTTGTTAACATATATGAGCTTAAATTCATGGGAATCCCAGGCTACACCTTCGTATCCATCCCTGTAGATGTGAAGGCCATAAATTAGTGCCACAAATCCCCTGAGTTCCACACCAATCACTCTCTCTATGGGTAATAATAGGCATAGTTCACAAAGCACCCAGCCTTGTCTCATAATTAGCAGGTTGATCATTTTTAGTATGATTTAACCATTCCAACGTAGAGGAGCCTTTAAACCTAAATGACCATAGCCTAGTGTTAACCATGTAGATCTTCCCCGTAACTGTGGGAGTTTTCCCTTTAATGGATGAGAAGATGCCCATGATAGAAAACATGTGGCTGATAGGCATAGGTCCAAGGAATCAGGAAAACATTATAAACAATCATAAAAGTCAGATCAGCATCTTAGGTGATGTCATCTTCTTCTCATCCTCCTGTAGTGTAGTTTCCTCTATTTGAGCATTGTTTTAAGGTGAGTCTGAGGTCAGCAGGTCTCTCTATGGACCAGTGTAGCTTAGGGTCCTTTGGAAGTGAGAGTTAACCTGAGTCAGTTTACCTTTGGTTTCACTGGGCGTGAGCTAGTTTAGAGAACCTGATAGAAAGGTCCTTCCAGGTTGGGGACAGTTTCTTAAATTTTGTCATCTTCCAGTCTTGATTGAAGGTCACATGTGAGACATCTGATCTTCATCCAAAGAGAGATTACTGAGACAAGCTTCAGAAACAACCCTAGAGTGTCGTTTAATAATTCAATTAAATTTTGCATTAATATATCCTAACAGCAAAGAACTATCCAGGAAATAGTAGATACAGACCTCCATTAACAAACTGGGATTCAACATTCATTGAAACACCTCTTTGTCCCTAAAATCACCATCATTTTTACCAAATATAACCAAAATAAGAACCATTTGTAATATAGGTTTGGTCTCAATAAACTTGGCCTGATGACTTCTAGAACCATAATTGATCATAGACTTTTTTGCTTTGCTGAGACTTTATAGAGCCTCAGACTGAACTTTTAAAATAAAACCTTTCAGGGCTAGAAAAGTCATGCCAAATGCTTATCAGATTTTGCCTAAAAGAGCTAAGAAAATTTCTGCCTTCTCAAGGTCTCCAAAATTCCTTGAGATTTCTGTCCCTGTTATTGAGATAACCTTCCTAACTTATCTGATAAAGTTACTGGAAACTAAGAGCTTCCAATCTCTGGAGGGTTCAGATATGGAGAAAAGATAGATGTTTCAATTTGTTTATAAAATATAATTTTACCAATTACTGTCATAATTAGTTTGAGGGGAAGGTTTTTTTTTTTTCTTACATCTGGAAAACACAGATTCAAATCAGTAATTTTTCAGATAGAAACCATAAATGTTACAAGCATATTCACCAGTTCATTCAGTCTTTTTGTTAACCTTTGTGAAGTCATCAGGTTTTTCATTAGACCCAGTTTATAAACTGAACTGGGCATTTGTCCAAAAGTCCTTTTTATAAATCTTGAAGAGGAAGCATTTTTGCAAAACTTGGTTAGTGCTATGACAATATTTTGAGATAGTAACTAGAATTATGCCTGATAACATTTTACCTAAACATATAAAAATTTTAGGAACTCCATACAGTTTCTGTTGCTGCTGCTGCTGCTAAGTTGCTTCAGTCATGTCTGACTCTGTGCGACCCCATAGACGGCAGCCTACCAGGCTCCTCCGTCCATGGGATTCTCCAGGCAAGAGTACTGGAGTACTCTTGCCATTGCCTTCTCCAATATTAGTAACATTTACCATACAATATAACCCGAGACTTATTACTCACTTGACAATACTCCCATGTTATTCTGTATACAAAATGAAGCTAATTAGTGTAATATCTTTCTTTGGGATGTTTCAGGGATCCTCTGAAGCATCCCAAAGTTAGCTAGAAATCTTCTTCATTAGAATGATTTAGGAAGCTTTGTCAACAAATATCAAAAAGGTTTAGAACACTCAGTCAAATAGGATTATAGGTCATTGTGAAACAATACTATTCATTTAGCCAAGGTAACAATAAGAGATTTCAGAACAGATCATTTAAGAGATAAAGAAACTTAAATCTATCATCAAAGGCAGTTCAATATCTGAGGGAAAGGTATCCTCTTAACAGAGAGAGAAGCTAAATTCAAGTGTTTGCACCAGCTTACTTTACTTAAAGTGGAAGTGTGCTCCGTCGTGTCCGACTCTTTGCGACCCCATGGACTGTAGCCTACCAGGCTCCACTGTCCATGGGATTTTCCAGGCAACAGTACTGGAGTGGTTTGTCATTTCCTTCTCCAGGGGATCTTCCAGACCCAAGGATCAAACCCAGGTCTCTCGCATTGTAGACAGACGCTTTACCGCCTGAGCCACCAGGGAAGCACATTTTACTTAAAAGGTAAACTTAATTAGCTTTATTTTAAACTTAGTCCTGAAGTGAAGTGAAGTCGCTCAGTCATGTCCGACTCTTTGTGACCCCATGGACTGTAGCCTACCAGGCTCCTCTGTCCATGGAATTTTCCAGGCAAGAGTACAGGAGTGGGTTGCCATTTCCTTCTCCAGGGGATCTTCCCAACTCAGGAACCTAGGTCTCCAGCATTGCAGGCAGACGCTTTACCGTCTGAGCCACTAGAGAAGCCCCAAACTTAGTCCTAACTGTCAGGCGAGTGCCTGTTCCTCGGTTCTGTCTCATCCACAGCAAAGATTTGGAGCGACGGACATGAAAGCCCTCTGCGCATCACAGCGCTCGGGTCTTGGACAAACCATGTTATAGCTCTTAGACAAATCAGTGTTACAGCTCTATTTTATTTAGAAGATAGCGGGAGAATCCATCCTCGAAGCCTGAGGGCATGCAACCCAAAGACTGAAGAGGAGAGAGTGGAGGAGGGCGCCAGCCCGGGAGAGAAAGAGCAAAGGCACCAGGCGGCGGGGAGGGGGAGGGCTGTCTCTTATACACATCTAGATGTGTATAAGAGACAGTTCTAACACCACACACATTCAGTCGCTCAGTCATGTCTGACTCTTTGTGACCCCATGAATCGCAGCACACCAGGCCTCCCTGTCCAACTGCCATACGCATAGTGAATAGAATCTTGGAATTCTTTGTCTTGAAAGCACCTTAGAGATACCGTCTCTAGTCCTTTCCCTTTATAGTAAAGGTGACTAAACCGAGGTATAGAAAGAGACAATTGCCTCAAGTTCACATAACAAGACAGTGCAAACAGCCAGTGCCTAAGTGTGGTCTCAGTGTCCCATGATGCTCGGTCCCTCTGCTCTGGGCTCTTTCTCGGCACGAGTCCCCTTTCTTAGTGATCAGTCTCTGTTAACCTCTGCCTTTGGGGATAGGGGGCACCACTGGTTCAGGCTCCCTTCAAGATGCTGAGGCACAAGGTTCAGGGCTGTCAGATCCCTCCTTACAAACTCCTACAGCCCAACTGAGATCACTGGAAACCCACTGACAGAAGAACAGTCCCGTGTGATAATCCATATTGCAAATAATCTGCATGAGGCTGAAATGGTTTCCACAAAGGTGTAAGACCAGACAAAGGAGCTGTTAAGTGGGGCTGACCAAATTCAAGTCCATCCGTTGATATGACCATTTACGATCAATAAGAATTGTTGGAAAGTCTTGGACTCCTTACATGGGAGAATACAGATGCCTTTGGTGAGTCAAGCCAAGTGACCTTTTGTATTGCAGATTTTTAAAAATCATCAACTGCTAGTCATTAACAGATTTCAAGGCAATAAATTACTGTAATAATTGTGATTAGTGTTTTTCTTGCTCTCACATGGCTGTTTGGAAGCATTCTTGTAACAGGTACAAAGAAGCCAGAGGCTCATTTACCCTGAGCTCTATTACATGAGTTTCAGGATTTTCTGAAGGCTCACTTGTCAATACTACCTGATACAAGGGAATGAGAATATAATTTATTTTAATAAACCTTGAGTGCATACTTTGTGAAATGCTCCTTGAACAGCAGAACATGACATTTAAATTTTTCTTTCTATTGGACTTTGAGTAACTATTATCATTTTAAAAGATCATCACCACTGTCTTCCCCACCACTGTCTTCCCCTTATATCCACCATTAGAAGAAATACACACAGGGTACCTATTAAGAGCCAGGCACTGTGCTGAGCAAGCAATGAAAAGGCTTCATTACATGTAATGTAATTAAATTACTATATCTCTCCAAGATGGTCTTTCAAATTACAGAAATTGCACTGAATATAGGCTATGGAATCACAGCATTGCATGATTCTTCATGGTGTCTGAGTAAAAGGTTATGCATCTAATTGGTTTACAGGTGCAAGATTTCCTGCCTTCTGCTATCCTCAATGGCACAGGCTATTTGCTTGCTTTTCATGGGTAGAAGTTGATGTTAGCATTCTGTGTGCTAACAAATCAGTTTTAATGAAGATCTTCTCCTTAGGCTACTGTTAAAGTCAAATTTCACTCAGGCAAGAGACGCCAGTGGGAAGCATTCACTCAGCATCTGAAAGGTGATTCTTGGAATATGTCATTACCATAGTCTCAACCGTACTGGTTACTGACTTGGGTGGCACATCTCTAGTGAATAAGAAATAGCTTTGGCTAAGCTACTGATTCTGACTGTCTATTTAAACTTTGAAAAATGATTGATAGTGCTTTGAGACATGTATTTCCATAATCTTTCAAATCTAATTTTGTCAACTACAGTGAAGCAAGGGGCAAAGGAACCACATAAGGACAAATAATTATAGCCATTATTATCTAGAATATGGTGCCTTCCTGTGCTTTTATCTTGCTTCCTTGAAGAAAAATGAAATCCTACTCAGTGCCTGACCCATAGTAGGCACCCAGGGAAGTCAAGATATAGTTATTCAGTGAATAAAAGAAGCAATTGCTAGTGATTTTAAGCAAATCAACTATCACCTTTCAGTAACTCATGGGAATGAAGTTTAACTAACTCAAGGTTCCTCTTTTCTTCCCTTCCATCCTTGCTTTTTCTTCTTTCCTATTTCTTTTTTCTTGCTAACAATACCTGAAACAGAGAGACCATCTGAGGTCTTAGAAATAAGTGGATGTTTTAAAGAAAAAAAATTAGGATCATGAAATTAAATACAAACTTTCATTTCTCTTCAATCAACGAACTTTACAAAACAGACAGAAATGATTAATATTGAGTTTTTCAAGGTCCTATACCTCTTCCTCTCCTGAAATGACTCACTCTGCTTGCTTTAAAGAAAACAAAGGAAGGATTAATATCTATCTTTGATTGGGGTCTGCCCTGATTTCTAAGAAGAGTTCTGTCTTTGTCAGAACAATCTGAGGACTCTTCTGTGATTCTAAATCTGGAGAATAGATGGAGCAGCACATCAAATAAAGGACCAAGAGAAAGGAAGGATTTTGCGTGTTGTTTATAGGGAGAAAGTTTTGGAGGTCCAGTGTATGAAGGAATCTCAAGCAGCCATGAGGTACAAGAGAAGAGAAGGGAGGAGCAAGGCGAGAGGACAGAAACTTTTAAGAAGTATCACTATGTACAATGAATTAGCACCTCTTCATGTAAGAGACTCAATTTGACATTGAAGTTTTATTTTAATTCCTTGGCCTACTCTTTTTCACATGATGCTGTGCAAAACCTGGTCCAGGTGGTATGTGCTGTGCTTAATTGCTCAGTCATGTCCAACTCTTTGAGACCCCCATGAACTATATGTAGCCTGCCAGGCTCCTCTCTGTTCATGGGGATTCTCTAGTCAAGAGTATTGGAGTGGGTTGCCATGTGCTCCTCCAGGGGATCGTCCCAAGTCAGGGATTTAACCCAGGTCTCCCACATTACAGGTGGATTCTTTACCATCTGAGCCACCAGGGAAGGCCAAGAATGCTGGAGTAGGTAGCCTATCACTTCTTCAGGGGATGTTCCCAACCCGAGAATCAAGCTGGGGTCTCCTGCATTGCAGGTGGATTCTTTACCAGCTGATCTACCAGCGAAGCCCTAAGAGCAATTATAGAAGTCTGATTATTTGAATCAGAAAGGTTCTATAGCCCTCAACCCTCATACATACAAAAATCTGCAATTCCAAATTCAATGTGACAGAGTAGACAATGAAAAGTTAGAATGAAATTTTAAGGTATAAGGATAAACATGCTTCCAATGTAGGAAAATTGTAAAACATTAATGGATACAAGTTGTCAAAAATATAAAGTTTAGCATTCCAACTCACTTTGTAAATTTTAGATGTTACTTCAGTAGAAGCAGGCTATTTTGCTCATTAAAAAAAAAAGAAGAATGTCTAGAGGAAAACTTCATTTGACATAGCTAGAAACTCAAATAAATTCTTAAAAGATTAATCAATGAATAAATATCTGGGAAATTCGGTCACACAATTGTTCTTAGCGATTAGTTTGGATCGTCACCCAAAGTATTGACTGCCTGAACTGTGTATTTTTCTAGCAGTTTTGTTTGGCTCTGAGGAAGCAGAGACAGCCTCACACTAAGGGTAAAATCTGCTGAGCTTAAACTCTGAACGAAATCATTAACTAAGGATCATTCTTCTTCATTTCCCCTCTTAATGATTAGCTCCATTTGAAAACCAGCCCTCTCATTTTGTTAATGCTATTATTGGAGTTGGATAAATTCACCGACCAGCTTAACCAATTTATTCCTATTTGTAATTGCTGTCTTACAATAGCTTTCTTATTTCCTGAGACTTTGCATATAACCTTAGGAAAACATGCTGATAACTTGCATGATAAAACTTATCTCCTAAGTTTTGCATATATGATCAAATATTTTTAACTATGCTGAATGAGATATTTATAGCTTGGTTTCTGGCTAATGGTAAAAAAAATGTAGGATGAAAGCTTAAAATAAAGCATTGCTTATTTACACAACACATTCTTTTGCTATGCAAGTTCTATGCCAAAATTTGAAATAACATACTGAGAAATTTTCTTTTTAAACTTTTTTTTTTTTAATTTGGACATGCTGCTCAGCCTGTGGGATCTTAGTTCCTCAACAAGGGATTAAATCTGTGCCACTTGCAGTGGAAGCTTAGAGCCTTAAGCACAGGAACATCAGAAAATTCTCTTTTTAAATTTTCATAAATTCCATGATTGACAATTTATCAAATATTTAAAGCAGTTGACAAATTTGCCTACCTATTTAATACCCTATTTTCCATTAAATAGCCTTTTTATTACCTAGATCTTTCTCAAAATTCAAAAGGAAAAAATAATCCTGGGACTTTGGTCACACAAATATCACAGTAGGTTATATATGTACATGAGTGGGTGGATATATATTTGAAAACAAAGCTAAATAACTAGTGACTGGTGTGACTTTGTTGTTGTTCAGTTGCTAAGTCATGATGGATCCTTTGTGACCCCATAGGCTGCAGCACGCCCGACTTTCTGTCCTTCACTACCTCCTGGAGTTTGCTCAAACTCAAATCCATTTAGTCAGTGATGCTATCAACCATCTCATCCTTTCTCAAACCCTTCTCCTCCTCCCTTCAATCTTAGGATCTTTTCCAGTGAGTCAGCTCGTGGCATCAAGTGGCCAAAGTACCGGAGCTTTAGCTTCAGCATCAGGCCTTCCAATGAATATTCATGGTATGCCTTAGAGATGACATTAAAAGATAAGGAAGATTTCCAAGGGTGAGAAAAGCCTTTGGGAAGGAAAGGCAGAAGTTCCTTGGCGGAATTAAGGGTATGATGCTTAGAAGAACAGTACAGTGGTCTTGTTGGCTCCCGTCTATGAGGTCGCACAGAGTCGGACATAACTGAAGTGACTTAGCAGCAGCAGAGTGGTCTTGAAAGGTAGATAGTGCCTACACATTGAATTGTATTAAAACTTGCCTATGGAATCTTGAGTTCTAGTTCATAGGCAATGGAGAGTTATTGGAGTTTTGGGCAGTGGTATGAGAGGGACTTATTCTAGGAAGATAAAGGAAGATAACCTTTGCAACAGTATTATAATTAGTCTAAGGAAAAAACAAAAACAAAACAGATATGGGACTTCCCTAGTGGCCCAGTGGTTAAGACTTTACCTTCCAATGAAGGGGGTACAGGTTCGATTCCTGGTCAGGGATTTAAGATCCCACATGCCTCTTATCCAAAAAAACAAAATATAAAATAGAAGCAATGTTGTAACAAATTCAATAAAGACTTTAAAAATGGTTCACATCAAAAAAAGAAGGAAAAGAAAGAACAGGTCTGCTCAGAGTCCCTCTGGCTATGGGTCGCTCAACTTCAGTTCACTGTATAGCAATGCAGCATGGATACCGTCTTGACCCCTGGTTTTAATTTATCAACAGCACAGAAGATTCATGTTGAGAATTTTCTAAGGGCTCATTGTTTATGAGTCAATTTTGTCATTTAAATGCTCACTAAAATATACAGGAAGGGAGCTATATAACAGATGTTGTAATTCTATAGCGGACAGGCAGGTTTCCGGAACAAGCTGGAGCTGGGATAAAAAGTTTGAACATTTCAGATTTACACTGTGCTTCTTAACCAAGTGTCTGCTGCTGCCCCAAAGAATAATTTTCTTTTTCAAGATAATGCTATTTTTTAAAATCAAGAATTATCTGAATAATTTGGGAAAAACTCAAAAGGGAGGAAGGAGTCATGGGAAGTGTAGAAAAAATTACACCTTACACCCTATTATTATTTTTTATCCAACCAAACAGAAAAAGTCATTATTAATCATAAATATGATATAACATAAAGATATTATTAATGCACTTCTTATTGGGATATATGTCATTTTTTCACAATTCGGGTCTTTATAAGGTCCAAGGGAGCATAAACTTTATTTCTCCCAGATAATTTTAAATTAAAACATATTTACATTATGTCCTTTCTACATGAAACATTGATATTTATCATTCATGCATGCATGCTCAGTTGCTCAGTTGTTTCTGACTCTTTATGACCCTATGGACTGTAGCCCACCTGGCTCCTCTGTCCCTTGGATTTCCCAGGCAAGAATACTGCAGTGGGTTGCCATTTCCTCCTCCAGGGGATCTTCCTGACTCAGGGACTGAACTTGTGTCTCCTGAATTGGCAGGCGGGTTCTATACCACTGAGTCACCTGCGAAGGCCCTTTGCATTCATAGATATGTCAAAATATATGATAATTTTCAAGAAGGTTATGGGATAATTATACAGTAAGGAGGTCAGAAGATTACACTGTGCTTCTTAACCAAGTGTCTGCTGCTGCCCCAAAGAATAATTTTCTTTTTCAAGATAATGCTATTTTTTAAAATCAAGAATTATCTGAATAATTTGGGAAAAACTCAAAAGGGAGGAAGGAGTCATGGGAAGTGTAGAAAAAATTACACCTTACACCCTATTATTATTTTTTATCCAACCAAACAGAAAAAGTCATTATTAATCATAAATATGATATAACATAAAGATATTATTAATGCACTTCTTATTGGGATATATGTCATTTTTTCACAATTCGGGTCTTTATAAGGTCCAAGGGAGCATAAACTTTATTTCTCCCAGATAATTTTAAATTAAAACATATTTACATTATGTCCTTTCTACATGAAACATGGATATTTATCATTCATGCATGCATGCTCAGTTGCTCAGTTGTTTCTGACTCTTTATGACCCTATGGACTGTAGCCCACCTGGCTCCTCTGTCCCTTGGATTTCCCAGGCAAGAATACTGCAGTGGGTTGCCATTTCCTCCTCCAGGGGATCTTCCTGACTCAGGGACTGAACTTGTGTATCCTGAATTGGCAGGCGGGTTCTTTACCACTGAGTCACCTGCGAAGGCCCTTTGCATTCATAGATATGTCAAAATATATGATAATTTTCAAGAAGGTTATGGGATAATTATACAGTAAGGAGGTCAGAAGTCTTGAGTTGTATTCATAATAAGATGCCAATAGTGTTTCTAGCAAATCCCAGTACACAGGAAGATTTATGTAGCAAATAAACAGAGCATGTGAAAGCAGATAATATCACAGTGTCAAGAATTCCTGCCCACACCTGGGACGGCCTCCGGCCACCTGGGAGCTCAATCTCATTAAGTAAGTCCTTAATCAAGGCACAAATATCTTTTTACAATTTTCTTTTCTCTTACAAGCCCATGGGACAGAGCCTCCTGGTTCCCGGAATTTGATGTCCTTATTTACCCTGGCAAGTGTCATTTGTTCACAGTGTGAAGGAGCTGGATTATTCTAAATTTTGCTGAAAAGTTGCTCATTTTCACCTTGAATTTAGACAGCAAAATACTGAGGGATAGATCTCCTGCTCTGGACCAAGATAAGCATGGGCATGTGGCCACCGTGGAAGATGATGCAAAGCCTTCGACTAATCTGGCTGAGATCTGTATCTCATTTAATTGCTTGGTCCCAGGGTAGCACTGATGGCTTGCTGATTCCAATGGAGCACGTGGCCGCATGTGCCAGTGGCTTCTCCAGCACTGGACTCTAATTGGTGCTGACGCCAGGTGCCTCCCTTCCATCACTTTCTATCTGAATCAGTTCATCATCGCCACTTCATTTGTCTGACAGCGGCTCCTGGAGAATTCAAACATTGACTCTGACAACTTTTGTTTTTAACCTCAAGGCTGTGTCCTGGTTGCCTAGGTGAATTTGACAATTTGATGTTTCTCTTCTTAATCAGGGAAGGCTCAGGACCGTAGGCTCTGAGCCCTTGGCACCTGTGAGAGAAGTTAGGGCTTCATGTCTTACCCATTAGCGGGAGGGGAAGCTCCCAACTGAGGAGAGACATGGGGTGATTGAATTTTCTTTACTTAGGTGGAAGCCAAGTTGGGTAGTTTATTACCAGGGTCGTCTGGGAAGCAGACAGAGGAAGACAGAGCTCCTGCCTCAGGGTTTAGAGACATTAAAATAAATCCTGATTGCAAAAGTGTAAATGTTCAATGTAGAGTTTTATGGCCTAGTTTTTGGTTGGATTGTTTCCTTTCTGCCACCTGAAAAAAGTTTTGTTGTGCTAATTTGCTCTTGTCCTTTACTGTGTAACTTTCTCCCACTTAGCCTGGGCTCTACTGTTTCTTCTTGCTTCACACCATGCGTGCGTCTGACATGTCCTCCCAGTTGCACCTGATGTTTTCTTCCTACCTAAAATCCTTCTGTTCCCTTCACAGGTTTCAGGCTTTCTGACATTTCTGTATTAATTAGGCTACTTTGGGCTATAACTAACAGAAATGTCCAACTCGAACTGGCCAAAACATGAAGATATTTATTTTCTCACATAACTGGAAGCTCAGGCCCCAGGCCAGGTACCATCTGGGCCATATGTCATCATGGACTGAAATTTCTCCCAGTTCCCTGCTCTGACCATTGCAGTCTTGGCATCCTGATTGAGGCGCGTGTTCCCTCACGGTCACAGATGGTCACAGGATGGCCTCCACTGTTTCCAGGCTGCACATCCAGAAACAGAATGTCTCTGGGGAAAAAGAGATGGGGCGGGCGGAGGCCCTGTTCATTCCCTATCTCACGTCTTCCAGTAGACATCCTTTCATGTTTTGGGGGCTACATTTAAATCATATGCCCATTCCATCACCCATGAACAACCAGCGTAAGGGTGACGTTAGACTAGTGGTTCTCAAATTGTGGTCACAGGCTAGCAGCATCAACATCACCAAGGGATTTGTTAGAAATGCCAGTTCTCAAGCCCCACCCAAGGCATACAGGATAGGAATTCAGCAATCTGTGCTTTAACAGAGCTTCAGTGATTCTGATCCAAGTACAAGTTTGATTTCTACCACTCATCTGAGGTAGAGTGGATTTAGGAGTCTACTGCTATGACCTTTCCAATATCTCTCGTGGAAGAGGACTGAGTTCCTGAAATCATTGTTCTTTATGATGTGGGGTGGGAGGTGGGAGGGGGGTTCATGTTTGGGAGTTCATGTACACCTGTTGTGGATTCATGTCAATGTATGCCAAAACCAATACAGTACTGTAAAGTAAAAAAATACGGGGAGGGGGAGGGAGGGAGGGAGAGGGAGCGCTCTGGCTCCTCCTTTCACGTGGTTCTCCTCCCCCGGGCCTGCCCTGTGCAAACTGGGCTAGCCAGCAGCGCCCTTTGTTCTACCTGAGGTCTTCACTCTGGTCCTCGGGCCTTCCTTTGTTCTATTTTCTCGGCCTTTTCCCTTCCTTGTCTTTTAGCCACTGCCATTTTGGACTTCTTTTCCCTATTCTAACTACCAAATGGCAACCCACTCCAGCGTTCTTGCCTGGAGAATCCCAGGGACGGGGGAGCCTGGTGGGCTGCCCTCTATGGGGTCGCACAGAGTTGGACACGACTAAAGCGACTTAGCAGCAGCAGCAGCAACAGAAACTCTTCTCCTCAGGGTTCACTTTTCACAAACCTCATCGCTTTCTGTACCCATTACTGTCACCTTCCATCCTAAAAGGCCACCTGTAAGTCAGGCTTACTTCCTTTTCCCTTCACAAAATGCAATTTCATTCTCATACCCTTTTTACCGGAAACACACTTCCTACTTCCCTTAAGCAACCAGAAACTGACTTTTGTGTTAGCATTTTATAGATTGGTGAGCATAAATACCAGTGATAATTTCTAAAACCTTTGTTTTCTTAGAACATTTTAGGATGGCACCAAACAGCATTAATTTTTAACCCTAAATCTCTTTAATTTCTCTAGAAGAGGTAGTGTTTAGTAGTAAGTGTTTCAAATTCTTATTCTATTTGGAAATGACTTGGCTATTCAATAGACTTCCAACACTTGGTTTAGCACAACCCTTAGAAGTTCAAGTTACCCCAATCTGGATAGACTATTTTAGACAGACATTCCTAATAGAGTTCTCATTTCATGTACATTTTTAAAAAGTTTCTTCACGCGAGGTAATTTCCTTGCTGACAAATTTGTAACAGATATACTGATATTTAACTAATATTAAACCTAGGTACAATGAAAACATTCTGCTGCTGCTACTGCTGCTAAGTCACTTCAGTCGTGCCCGACTCTGTGTGACCCCATAGACGGCAGCCCACCAGGCTCCCCCATCCCTGGGATTCTCCAAGCAAGAATACTGGAGTGGGTTGCCATTTCCTTCTCCAATGCATGAAAGAGAAAAGTGAAAGTGAAGTTGCTCAGTCTGTCTGACTGTTAGCGACCCCATGGACTGCAGCCCACCAGGCTCCTCCGTCCATTGGATTTTCTAGGCAAGAGTACTGGGGTGGGGTGCCATTGCCTTCCCCTGCTTAATGTTAATTACTTTTAGACATGCCTACATTATTTAGACAAACATTAATATCAGGTATTTAACACTGAATATTTCCCAGTTCATTCATGTGAACCTGACATTCATTTAGATTACTTTCTCTTGTATTTAGAATTATTTGATTTGTAAGTGCTTACTTTTTTTTTTTTAAGGCCAGTTAGATGCCTGGAAAATTCCATGGGCGGAGGAGCCTGGTAGGCTGCAGTCCATGGGGTCGAGAAGAGTCGGACACGACTGAGTGACTTCACTTTCAAGCACTGGAGAAGGAAATGGCAACCCACTCCAGTGTTCTTGCCTGGAGAATCCCAGGGACGGGGGAGCCTGGTGGGCTGCCGTCTATGGGGTCGCACAGAGTCGGACATGACTGAAGTGACTTAGCAGCAGCACATTAGAGCTCATTTACAAATTGATCTCAGCAATCAGCAATATTATTTTTTAAAAAAGACACACACTGAGATATACATACATGCAAATAGACACAAGAGATCTTATAGTTTTGCTTTCCAAACTTAGTTATGAATAAAAAAATGTTTGGAGTAAGATTTTAAAAGGCTTTATTCCCCTTTTTGTTCCTTTTGGTTTCAGGAATTAGATATGGTCTAGATAAGTGATCCAGAGAGCTCTGGTCTAAAGGTATAGGAGGAGTTATTTCAGGAATTAGATATGGTCTAGATAAGTGATCCAGAGAGCTCTGGTCTAAAGGTATAGGAGGAGTTATTTCCTCAAGGCAAGAATTCTTAAAGAGATAAATTTTTCTTCAAGTTTCCTCTGGAGTCTAAAGAATATTGTGACCACATTGTCAAAAATTGTAATTCTTTTTTTGGTGACCATAGTTTTATAGCTAAAATTTAGACTAACTAGGCCAAAATTTAGTACTCACCTTGGCCCTGATAACAAGGGCAGATTGGCCCCAGCAGGGAAGTAGGTGTCCCTCTGGGGAAGTAGGTGTCTTAGTTTGATCAGCCCCAGGCTGTTGATTACAGGAGGAAGTCCTGAACATAAGGGAACTTCAGTTCATTTTCCTATCCTATGTCAATAAAGAGCAATTCACATGGGAGCTCGAACAGTTTGTACCAGATGTCTGTGCACTCAAACCAAACCGACAAACCAAACCAAACCAGAACTTCACCAGCCAGGAATTTCACCAGCCAGGAATCACACTCCAAATGAAATAAAAGGCAAAGAGATGCCCAGAAATCAAAAGCCAAGGGGCAAGGGTACCCCCAAAAGATGGTTAAGTGATGCCCCCAAATCAAAAGCCGAATAGCATAAATGCCGAATGTGACTTCCTAGTTCCACTAGACCTGTGACCTGGCAAAGTGAGTGCTAGCAGGTTTTTAGTTCTGATAGTTTCAAGCATTTCTTGTTGATTTGCTGCAAAGAAGTTACTCTATCATTTCCTGCTTTAGAAGCTTCTAGATACCAGTCAAAGCATGGCCGGCCTTCTCTAATTGTGGAAGCAAAATACTTTTAGAATATCAAAGAACCCTAAATTGGCCATTTTAGGTTAAGATCTCTTTTAGTTTAATTTCTCCAATTAACTAGGTACTTGCAAGTATGAGCTCCGTGTGTATTGTACATGAGTGTTAGTCAGAGGCTGGCTTTCTGACATCCCTTTGTTTCTATTCTTGAGAGATTCTGTATCTCATTTTAAGCTGAATTTGTCAGGGATAAAAGTCACTAGTGAACTTGGGTGGTGGGCCCATGTGTTGCTTGCGAGCCTAACTCCTCCAGGAGTCACCCCAGAGTCGTTTCAGCTCATCTTACGTGTCTTGGATTCTGCCTCAATCTAAGACCACCATGGCTGCTCAGGTCACTGAATGGCAGTTCTTATGTGGGACCCCTGGATGAACAAGTATTTTAATTAATGAGTGGGTTTCCCTATGGGACCACTGCACAGTATGAGGACTAAGCCTCCACCACTCCTGTAAATTTCTCAGCCATCTGAGAAAACCGAAACCAGCGGGAGGCGTCTTGTCCCTTTTCTTCAGAGCAAAGCTCTAGTGTATTTTCCTCACTTTTACCCTGATAAATTCTATAATGGCAGTCAAATTTAGTGTCAGATCAGCCTCTTACTTAACCACTCAGCCAACACTATTCAGTCCCCTACAACGGAGCAACCTCAGCATCTTTCAGCCAAGCCCTGGGTATTCCTTGATTTTTTTCCCAATCGAGCCCCCCTACCCAGTACCTTCCCACTGGGTGGGCAATTCTCCTGGCATCTTTCAGCCAGCCCCCAACCCAGCATCTTTTGACTGGGTGGGAATTCCTCGGTATCCTTCAACTGAGTCCCACTCAGTGTGTAGACCATGAGTGGGTATGCCCGGGATACTTCACCCGTGCCCCCCCACCCCAGTGTCTTTCCTGGTGGGAGGGGGCAGGTAACCGCCTCCACCGCCAAATAAAACTCAGAATCTCAACCAATACGGGAGATTCAAGAACCAGGAGAGACTTGTCCAAATCCATCTGCACTCCCTGAGGAGGTGGATGGGCGCAAGGGGCCGCTGCTGGTACAACAGCTCCGGTTCCTCGTGGAGTCCAGTCGCAGGAAGGAAGTCCACTCTGGGTTGCTTCATCGGTTGCCATAACTGTCGACTAAAAAAAGATGTACAACTTGAGAGTTGTGAGTTAAGTTTTATTTGGGGCAAAATGAGGCCTGCAGCCCGGGAGGCGCCATCTCAGAGAGCTCTGAGAGACTGCTCCAAAGCAGCAGTGGGGGAAGGTCAATATACAAGGTTTGGGGGAAGGGGGAGTTCAATACCATGAAGCACTCATTTTGCAAAAGGGTTTTGTTAGTCATGAGGATCTGATGTCACCAGGAAGGGGTTTAGTGCTTCTCTAGATATGAGGAGATGCAAGGATGGAGATCACAAAATCTGTTCCCCAAAACATCCAACTATCTAAAGACCGGTCCCACCAGATTCCCTGGAGCACAGTGCCTCATTCCACCCTGAACTCCCTCGGGGGGTGCTGAAGGTCAGCGGCTATAGCGGCATGGGGTTCAATCTCCGTAGAGGCGGATGGCAATGCCTTTGTAGTTCAGTCGTTGCCAATGCTCTTGGTAAGTGCAATCTGTAGTTGACACTTTCGATGAACGAATCGTGTCGGATTCGTGATCTCCAAAGAAGAAGATTTAGCTTCGGGACCAGGGACCAGGTTTGATCCCTCAAGAACTTTTGTGTAGGAGAGTTTTATTAAAGTGAAAAAGGGACAAAGCTTCTGACATAGACATCAGAAGGGGGACGGAGAGTGGCCCCCTCGCTGGTGTTAGCAAGGGAGCTGTATACTTTTTAAATTAGTTATTACAATAAATCAAAAGAATGTCTCAAGGTTGTAAAAATTTTACCAGACCCACTCCCACAATTTACATTTTAGGATGACAGGATTAGAATTTAACAATAGAAAGATCCTACCAGACCCATTCCCTAATATACCTTCTAAAATATCAGAATTAGCCAGAAGGTTTTCAGAAAGGAGAAACTGTCCTCATGCAGGATACATTGTTGTTATATAATCCCTAGTACAGAGTTTAAACTGAGTTGTTTGTTGTGTAATCATCAATTCCGTGTTTAAAGAAAAAAAAAAGTTTTATGCGACTAAGACTAAGGAATGTAGAGAAGAAAAAAAAAAAAAAACTTTATCCTTTCCTTCTCCTGGAGAACCCCAGACCCCTATCTCCTCCCCGGGGACGTTGGACTTATCAAACTGCCTAGGAACTGACTCTGTCAGTGACAGCTGGACCCAGCCAGGCCTGGTGGCCCAGGAAGACCTTTCTGGGGCGCTCGGATGCGGGGGCGTCCACTCAGCCAGATCCTTTCCAAGACTTCTGCGCTGGGGACCATCTGACATGGTTGGGGGCCAGACCCTGTGCGCTAGGGAGATACTTAGGGGAGGGGGCCCTCCGCGCCAGGCTTCATGTGGCACCAGGGGATGATCTTCCTCCTCCTGTCTCTTCCAGACCCCTTCCTCTCTGCCAGAGTGGACTCAGTCCTGGAGACAAGCTCTGCGTTTCCAGTGAGCCTGTGGGAGCTTCCACGGGAGCTCCATGCAGGTTCGGGGAGGCGCAAGTGATCTTGTGCCCACAAGGTGGCAGCAGAGTGCCCCGCGGGGACAGAGTGGGCCCTTGCAGAGGAGTCCCGGTCGCCGCCCGCGGGGTCAGAGTGGCCTGGACCAGAGAGAGGGGCTGGCAGAGGCCAGATGCTGCCTGGATGTGGAGGCCAGAGTGCGCGTGTTGGGGGTAGGGGGTGAGAGACAGAGGGCCGGGATGGCTGGGTTTTCGCCCGGAGGGATGGAGACGTGGAGCTGCCACTCACTCCTGTGGGGAGTGTGAAGCTGAAGCTCGCGGGGAGGGAGGGGTGTGCACTCAGGTTTAGAGATGGCTGGTTCACGGTGCGTTAGAAGGCTATGAGGGGACGCTGGGCGCTGGGTAGGGCACACGCGCGGCTAAAGCTTGTGGGCGGGGTCCTGGCAGGAGCCGTACGTTTCGGCTGCCTGCCTTTGCTGGTAGGCACAGCGCGAGGCTGGAGGAGATCGCGGAAGCGGGTGTGGACAGAGAGCAGAGAGCCAGAGGTGAAGCTGGCCAGGTGGCAATCAGCAGGGGAGGATGAGGAAGGAGGACCAAGGGTGGGAGCATCCTGGGAGCCAAGGCAAGAAACTGTGAAAACCCATCAAAGTTCCCCGCTGCTGCCATAACAAGTGACTGTAAACTTGGCTTCAAACAACACATATTTATCATCTTGCAGGTCTGGAGGTCAGAAGTCTGACATAAGTCTTAGAGCTGAACTCAAGGTGTGCACAGAGCTGGTTCTTCTGCAGGCTGCGGCGAGAATGCCTCCTTTTCTTTTCCGGGTCCTAGCAGTTCTGCATTCCTCTTCTCGCGGCCCCTTCCTCCTGTGTCTGGCCTCAAATCTCCTTTTCTGGCTCTGCTCCCATGATCCCATGGTTCTCCAGCCCTGTGCCTCCTTCCTCCGCCTCATGAAGAGCCTGTGACGGATGACACCCGGCCCTTGGGATAACCGGAATAATCTCCCACCGCAAGAAGCGTAGCTCAGTAGCATCCACAGTCACTGATAACAACTGAGGTGACCCAGTCACACAGGGCTCTGGGCATTCGGGCTTGGACGTCCTCTGCCCCTCATGCAAAATACATTCACCCCATCCCAAGGTCCCCAAATCTCAACTCATTACAGCGTCAAGGCTTCAAGTCTTATCATCCAGATTATCTCAATTAGGGGAGGATGAGGCTAGGAGACGCGGGTTTGATCCCTGGGTCGGGAAGACCCCCTGGAGAGACATGGCAACCCACTTCAGTATCCTTACTTGGAGAATCCCACGGAAAGAGGAACCTGGTGGGCTACAGTCCATGGGGTCACAAAGAGTCGGACACAACTGAGCGACTAACATACGGGAGGCTCTAGTGGAGGCTGGGGAGGAGAAAAACAGCCTTGACCGTTGGGCTTCGCAAAGGGAGGGGCTCAAGCACTGCTTTCCTCCACCCGCAGCCTCCTGCCACCCTCGCCCAGCGATGCACATATCACCAAACCCACAGCTAGGGTCACCGCCCGGCCCTAGCAGCCAGCCACAGGCTCCGGCCGCCCGCGAGACCACAGAGATGCCGATTCCTCCGAGACGCCTAGAGCGCCCCGGAAGTGGCTGGGAGGGGCCGCGGGCCGGCGGGGGGCGGGGCGGGGCGCTTCCGGCCGACGGCGGCGGCCTGGCGTCCGCAGGTGAGCGAGCTCTGGGCCGGTGTGGCGGGTGAGGCGGGCGCCGTGACTCGGGGCCTGGCTGCTGGTGCGGAGCGACCCTGGGTCTGAGCGCCCCGGAACCGATCTGGTCCCTCCGCAGCCTCCCTCCGAGCCGGGCCGGCATTCCGGCCCGAGGCAGGACCGGCGCCCGAGTTCCCTTCCCCCGGAAGGAGCCGGCCTGAGCCCTGGCCTCTTTCTTCTCTGTTTGGCTTTTGCCCTTCTGACCCAGACGTGGTCCCCGGAATAGGAGCGTTTTCAGAACAGGCCTCGTCTCTTAACCGAGCCGGCCCCCTGCCTTAGGCTGCCCTAGGTCTGGCCCTGCACCTGCGCCCACGACGGCCTCGCTTCCCTGCAGGGTGTGCCGACGTCCACGCCTGAGCGCGGACCCCTGTCCAGCCCCTCTTGCTTCTCAGGACTCCATCCAGCCCTTCCTCGGGCCAGAGCCTGTGTCTTGAGCACTTCTCCCGATAGTCAACCCCCCTCCCCCCGCCCCGACCTCACGTTGTTGGCTGCTCCCAAAGAAAGGTGCTTTCTCACATGCCCCCCCTGAATTCCTCAGGCCTTCTCTGAGGACAGGCCTCCCCCGGCTCGCAGGAAGGGGCCGCATGCAGGTGGTGCCTGGTTGCTCTCTCTCTTGCCCACACTCTGCCCCCTGCCCCCTCCTACCCTCCCCTGTGGCACAGGAGGATGTCCACAGCAAGGCTGCAAATGGTCTTCATTGTTCTTGCCGGGTATGTCACCTTTTAGCGTACGTTGCTTGTCACTTTTAAAGGAAGTTTCTGCCTCACCAGCAGGACCGGTGTGTTCTAACTCCCTGCTGCACACGCCTCTTGTCAGGCACACAGTGAGCAGTTTCTGGCACTGAATCCCCTCCTCTGCCCCTTCCTCCTCCTTCCTACTGTGCTTAGAGTCAGTCCCTCTGAAGTGACCACCCCCCACCAGCCCCCTGGGTTTTGCACTGCACATCTCCTTGAGGATGGACGAGGGCCTTTCATCCCCTCTGCTCCGCATGGGGCTAGGCAGTGCACAGTCACTGTCACACAGCCATTAGGATGAAAACAGGTCCCAGAAAGACCAGCACCCCCACTTTGCAGACCGGGAGACTGACGCAGAGGGCTGAAAGGCCAAACCTGGGGCTGGCTGCTGACAGGCCTAGGGTTTGTTTTTAGGAGTCTTGCTACATCTGAGAACACTTCCCTTCTGTTGAGCTCTGGCCTCAAAGGGCTGCTTTTGTACACTCACATGTGAGTAGTCCTGTGGCTGCACCCACAGCAGGAAGTTGGGTGGGGCCACACGTGAGGGTTTGGGAGGGAGGTGAGGTGGGGGGTCCCGCCTGGAAGAGCGGCTGTGAGTACTACCTGCCTCTCCGCGGTGGGACGTGCTGGCAGTCCCTCCCAGGTCAGGGTTGGTGTGCGTGCTGTTCGCACACTTATGTGTGACTGTGTGACCAGAGGTGTCCGAGGCTGTGGAGACCAGTAGTTGAGAGACTGGCAGCCCCTCCTGGCTCTGGGAGGGGCCTGAGGCCTACTGAGCTTGTCTTTCTAGAAGGAGTTTGGGGCCTGCTCTTGAAGAGAGGGCTTGAGGGACTGGTTTCTGAAGAGGCTCGCAGGCTCCCCAGCCCCAGAATCCTAGAGGAATCCCTGCCCGCTGCAGCACCTGGCCCCTGCCTCAGCCGCTTCCGAAGGAATGAGGCTTTTATGAAGGCATTCATGTCAGGTGACCCAGTGAGCAGTTGTGGGAAAGTTGAGTCTGGATTGGGACGTGGCCCTGGGGTCCCAGCGCTTGGTGACTTCCCAGCTTCGTTCAGTAGCCTCGCCCTTCACGTTTTCCTGGGAGGTCAGATTGCACCCGACAGCCACGTCTGGGTCAGTTTGGAGCCGTAGCGAGTGACTCCAAGGTCACTGTGGAAGCTGAGAAGAGCCAGTGAGCCGGGTAGCCCCCGAGCCGGCCTCTCCTTGCGTCACCTGCCGGCAGCTCTGTTCATTGTCCCACAGACCCCGCCAGTGGCTGCTTCAGCACAGGTAAAGTGACAAGGACGTGCTCGCAAGCCCGAGGCTCGCGCCCTATAATGCTTCTCTTTCTTCCCCCTTTTGCTTTCCAGCTGATAAAGCACCATGTGCGAGAGAGAGAGACCCCCAAGGCCCAGGCGGCGAGACCTCGATTAGCTGGAAACCAGCTCCCGGGGCCCCTCTACTCTCCGGTCTGTGTTTGAGGGGAGTCGCTGCCACCGTCCCTGCAGAGAAGGCTGGAGGTCCAGCCGTGGGGTCGCCCAGGGTGGCTGACACTGGTCCCCCTGCAGAGGGTCTTGAAGCTGCTGGAGCTGGAGAGAGGAGCCAAGGAGGGGCCCTGACTTGTGCTGGCCCCGCGTCAGCACCGGCAGGCAAGGGTGGGGGAGGGAGAGGCGGAAGGCCTCCGACCCCTGCCCAGGCGTGAGCCCTCGGCTGGGACGAGCCCCCTCATGGCCTCCAAGCCGGCTGCCGGGCGGAGCCCTGGGGAGAAGCGCAAGAGGGTGGTGCTGACGCTGAAGGAGAAGATGGACATCTGCCGGCGCCTGGAGAAGGGCGAGAGCAGGCGGGCGCTGACGCAGGAGTACAACGTGGGCATGTCCACTCTGTACGACATCAGGGCCCACAAGGCCCAGCTGCTCCGCTTCCTCGCCAGCTCTGACTCGGACAAGGCGCTGGCGCAGCGCCGCACGCTGCACACACCCAAGCTTGAGCATCTGGACCGCGTGCTGTACGAGTGGTTCCTGGTGAAGCGATCCGAGGGCGTGCCCGTCTCGGGCCCCATGCTCATCGAAAAGGCCAAGGACTTCTACGAGCAGATGCAGCTGACGGAGCCCTGTGTGTTCTCTGGCGGCTGGCTCTGGCGCTTTAAGGCCAGACACGGCATCAAGAAGCTGGATGCGTCCAGCGAAAAGCAGGCGGCCGACCAGCAGGCAGCTGAGCAGTTCTGTGGGTTCTTCCGGAGCTTAACCGCCGAGCACGGCCTGTCCCCGGAGCAGGTCTACAACGCCGACGAGACTGGCCTCTTCTGGCACTGCTCCCCCAGCCCCAGCCCAGGGGGTGGGCCAACGCCCAGCCCCACGCAGAGCAAGGACCGGCTGACCGTCCTCATGTGTGCCAACGCCACGGGCTCCCACAGGATCAGACCCTTGGTGGTTGGGAAATGGGGTGGCCCCAAGGCAGTGCAGGCCCTCCAGCACCTGCCCGTTGTGTACAAGGCCCAAGGCAGCGCCTGGGTGGACAAGGAGATTTTTGCTGACTGGTTCCATCATATCTTCGTGCCTGCAGTGAAGGAGCACTTCCGAGCTATGGCCCTGCCAGAGGACAGCAAGGCCATTCTCCTCCTGGACGGGTCCCGGGCTCACCCACGTGAGGCTGAGCTGGCCTCGGAGAACGTCTTCACCATCTTCCTGCCCGCCAGCGTCACTGCCCTGCTCCAGCCCATGGACCAGGGCATTCGGAGGGACTTCATGAGGAACTTCGTCACGCCCTGTGGCAGGCTGCAGGCCTTGGCCCCCCGCTGCAGCGTGCGCGACGCCGTGCTCGACGTGGCCTGCGCCTGGGACGCGGTGCCGGGCACCGTCCTCAGCCGGGCCTGGAGGAAGCTGTGGCCCGAGGCTGCACTCGTGGAGGGCTCATCCTCCGAGGAGGAGCCGGAGCAGCTCAGGACTAAGCCCCCCGACCCGGCCTTCGCGCACACCCCCGGGCTCGCAGCAGGCACCCCGGCCCGCCTCGGGAGCGCGGCCTTGGGGAGCCCGGAGCCGGCGGAGGCTGGGGGGGTGGACAGAGCGGCCTGGGAGCACGCGGCGGTGTCCTTTGACGCCGTGGTGCGCTTCGCGGAGGCGCAGCCTTGCTTCTCCGCACAGGAGCTGGGCCAGCTACGCGCACTGCACTCCGTGTTCAGCAGGCGGTGGCAGGCGCAGCGGCGCGGGGCCCCCACAGCTGCGGTCAAGCTCGAGGCGCCCTGGGAGCGCCCTGGGCCTCGCGGCACCCGGCCTTGCTCCCCACTGCCCAGCTCGTCCACGGCCGGCGAGGCCTGAGGAGTGAGGCCTGACCTGCAGTCTTGGGGTCACATTCCTCGGAACAGCCTGCCCCGTCGAGGTTTTGCCGTGTGGTCTGTCCTACCACATGAGCGTGAGGAGGTCTTCCTGAAGGGCCCACCCAGACCTGAAATGTCCCAGACCCTCCAGGGGCTGCCACCCAGCTTGTATTCGCTGCCTAAGCCTTGTAGTGTGCAAGGGTAGGGATGTCTGTCTGTCCGAGCGGGGAAGAGCCACCTTTAGCCAACTGACTGTGGTGCCCACTGCTGCTTGATGGGGCTGACACTTCCTGAGGGCCCCCTGCTTGCCCCCTGGGGCTGTCTGCAGGTCTGGGGGCCAGCCCTGGGTCAGGCAGGTCCCTGAGGGTGGGACTTGATTGTGAATGAGAGTCCGTGTGGCCCCTGCCTGTGGCATTGCAGGCCCTGTGTCCCCACGTCGCGGTCGTCAGCTCTCCTGGCAGAGTGAGCCTCACTTCCATGTTGCCCTGGTAGAGTTGTTAGAGCTAGCAGGAGCGGGCCACTGGGGAGCCCATTGCCCCAGTGTGGGGCCCCAGGTTGCTGCCAGTGTTTTGAGCATCTTGGCTCCAAGTCCTGTATGTGGTCCACAGTCCCTCAATCCCCAGAACTTTGCTTTTATAGCCTCCGCATTAGTCAACCTGGACCAGACGTTCAGAAGTTAGTCTTAGGTGATATAACAAAAACAGTAAAAGGAGCTGCTCATTTGCCTAGCAGCGTTGGAACTCTTACTTTGAGCTGTTGCCCCCATAGTGACTCATGTGGGGAAAGCTGACTGTGTGGGCCTCTCTTGTAAAGACCCATACCAGGAGACTTGCTGTGTTCCCTGCACCACTGCTGATGCCTCCATTCTGCATCGCTCATCACCAGACAGAGCGCCCCTGGCCAGCCTGGTCCCTTATCACCAGACGGAGCGCCCCTGGTCACTTAGGACCTGATGGAGTGCCCCTGGCCAGCCTGGTCGCTTGTCACCAGACGGAGGCCCCTGGGCAGCCTGGCCGCCCGCTTTGAATGAACCGGAAGTGGGCGCGCTTTTCTGAGCTTTTCACCGCTTGCCTTCAGTTCCACCGCTTCTCAGGCAGCTGACGGAGCACACAGTTTTCATTCCTGTGTTATTTATTCCACCGAGACACCCTTGTTCCTGCAAGAGCCGAGGGGAGGCGAGGGTTCGGTTTGTGGTCATTTTTCTGGTGTCTTTGCGTCCTTCCAAACACTGAGGTGACAGTCATGGCTGGCCTGCCGCTGCTCTCTGAGCCGTGTGTTTCCTGATGAAAACGTGTATATGAAGATTGTGAAACAAGCACAGGTCATTTTCAAAGTGGCGTTGCCGATTCTTTGGGCCAGACTGCCTGCTGCTGAGCTTTCACGGTGGGCTCCCGTGACAGCTGTGCAGCGTGCACTCACACCCCTTCTGGACTCGTGTGCCCCCTGTGCTGTGGGCGTGTTGCAGGGTCAGACGTTGGGGCGGCAGCCTGGACATGACGGAGGGACACACGGAGACGCTCCCTCCCCACGGCCAGCCCCAGTCCAGCGGCCTGGAGCAGCAGGACGGTGCTGGGGGTGGGCCAGCCTCCTGGGCCCCCTGTGGGTGCTCGGTCCCCACCAGACGTAGCCCCTGGGCCGGATTCTCATCCTGCCCACACAGCCTGCTCCCGTCCCCGCTGTGTCATGGCCGGTCAGTAAGCAGCCGTCCCTGCTGGCCGAGGAAGCCTGCCCTTGGCGCTCCTTCTCGAACCGCTGCTTCCCCGGTTGCACTGGGCCTCGGGGGTCAGGTTAGACCTTCAGTGTGGGAGGCCCCGGAGGCTGTGCAGCTGGAGAAGGCCAATCCCACCTGCAGGGTCGCGGTGAACCGCCCGCCGCACCTGCATTTCCTGTTGGGGTTGGGAAGCAGGAGGCCCTGCCCTGTGCACCCACAGCTCTGATGGCCAGGGTGGTGGGGGCAGGGGACTTGATGGAGGTGGGTGGGTGCAGCTCCTGCTTGGACCTGCCAGTCAGGCTTCCCTCGGGTGGAGCCAGAGCCCCTTGGAGGCAGCTCGAGGTCATAGTAGCCAGATGTTTCTGGAGGGAGGGGGTTGGAGGAAGGGACCCATGCTGCCTCTGTTCCTGGGAGGCCATGGCACAGGGCAGGCAGGACCCACCCCCCATGGCCTGCCGGCAGGTGCACAGACAGGAGCTGCAGCGGGCTTCCTTGATGCAGAAGTGCACTTGTAGCACAGGGTGTGGCGGTCCTGATACCTGCTGTGTGCTGCGCATCGAGCTCATCTGGAGGCCCTAGGGTGGTCAGACAGCCCCTGACCTGCTTCCAGGGAGCACAGGTCTCCCAAGAAGGGCTTCTGGGGCGCTGCACTGTCCATGAGTCACATTCTCGACCGCCGTCTCCACGAGGACGCCGGCAGACTGCTGAGGCGCCCGGGGTGAGCCGTGTGGTGGTTCCACGCTGAGGGGCTGGCCCCGGAGGCCTGGACCACTGCCCCCTCCTTGCAGCACTCAGCTGTCACTCACCACCAGCAGTGAGCAGTGCTCAGAGGTCTTTGCCAGGGGAGCAGCAGACTGATCCTGCATAGCGTGGCGGGGCCCACCCCAGGGTGCTCTCGAGAGACGGACGTCATGGAGAGAGGCTGGGCCGCGCAGGCCCCCTGTGGTCAGGGGAATCCCCACCACTGACCTTGGTATCTGCTTCAGAGGAGCCAAGTGCAGTGGGATTGGTCTGAGAAGCAGCTTCTGCCCAGGGCATTGTTGAAAACAGCAGTTGGCCAGCTGTGAGTGTAGTTTAACCCCTGGGTGTGGGCAGGGACCACACAGAGCTTTGCCAAAACCACTGCCATGGAGTGGGGTGGGGTGGGGTGGGGGGACCATGGGCCTTCCTGAGGCCGTGCCCCTGGGAACGAGCATCAGAGCCTCTGTCAGGGACAAGGAGCCCCTAAGATGACCCAGCCAGCAAGACACAAAGAGAAGGCAAGTCCCAGTCTGGGGTGACCAGTACCCAGAGCTGGTATGACACATTACCTAAAAGGACCAGTTCCCAATCCAGCATTACAAACACAAAGAAACGGGAACACAACCACATACTATGTTGCTCCTAAAACGCAGGTGACAGAGTGAGATGCTGGCTTTAACAGGGAAAAACTTCAGGCTGACCGTCACAGATGCAGTCAGAAAACTGGAGGAAACCATGACTGAAGAGGCAAAGGGGGAAGGAAGATAGTAAGTAGAGAATCAGCAAAAAGGTGGTGACCAAATAGCCATTTTTAAAACCATGGAAATCCTGGAGTCAAAGGTACTGTAACACGACAGATCAGTCAGAGGGCCCAGCAGCAGGTGTGAACTCGGAGAAAGAGCATGATCTTGAGAGTGCTTGAGGGATGATGCTGTTCACTGCAGGAGGGGCCTCGGCTCTTGACGAGCTGCTGACCCAGCTGCAGGCCTGCCGCTCGGGATGGGGGGAGGTGGAGAGTGAGCATGGGGGCCCGGGTGGTCTCAGAGTGGTGTGGGATGGTTTCACCCACCGCCCGGAATGGGAGACCGGGTGGGGCAGCAGCCTGGGCCTCCATCTTGGCTGGAGTGCCTGCCGCTCCCACCCACCCAGGCTTGCTGGGTGCATGGCCCTCGAAGGTGGAGAAGCCAGTCCAGGCAGGTGGACGGTCCCCATGACGGCCCAGGCTGTGAGGTGTGGTCACTCCTCTGCCACACCCTCTTGAGGGATGGTCTCCCGGCCTGGGGACAGGGCGTGTGTGGACGTGGAAGCTGCCAGGAGTTGTAACCACCCCACAGACACTTTCAGACAAGGAGCTTGCTTTGTCTGTCTCTGGAGGCCTTGCAGCACCTTCTGAGGAACTCGAGGGAGGGCAGGCAGCCCCAGCCTAGAAGCTTGAGGGAGCTGGAGGGTTTCTGAGCAGCCAGGGGTCTGCTGTGGATGGCCCAGGTGAACCCTGACACTGGCCCCTCACTGAGCCCCAGTCCTTGGCCCCACTCCTGCGTCCTGACCCTGCTTGCGGGCTGAGCCCCAACTCTGGCCCGTGTGCTCTCTCAGCTCCCAAGGAGGGCAAGACCAGGGAGCCTGGAACCACATGTGGGACTCACTCGTACCCCGGGGGAAGGTGAGAGCGTTGTGACCTCGCCCCCTCCTCCCTCACATGTGACGTAGAGTTCTCTGTGACCACACACAGTCTTCCCCCCCACCCCACGCCTCTGCCCTGGCTCCAGGCCCTGCTGACAGTGGTCCCGGGGGTGGAGAGTGACTGTGTGGCTGACTCACGGCAGGTGGGAGAGGTGTGAATGTCAGAGCTGGGCTTCCCCCAGGGCAGACCCACACACACTCAGGCAGCTCCTGGGGGTGCCTCAGGGTTGTGCCAGGCCCCACTGTGTCCCCCATTGGCAGGCACACACCCGAGCCAGGGCCAGGGCCCATCCAGAGCAGCCCCGTCCTCCGGCAGCTGCCGGCTCTGCCTCTACCCATCCCTTGCTGGAGTCCTGGGCTCTTCCCAGTCCAGCTGAGGCCAGTCATCTCTGGCTGCAGGAGTCAGGAGGCTGTAGGTCCTGGAGTAGGAGAAGCCCAGAGAGCCGGCTGGGGGCATCCTTCAAGGCCGGAGACTTCCCTGACCAACCTGACCCTGTGCTTGCTCCGGGGCCTGCAGCCAGCCCGCCCTGTCCAGACAGACAGCCTGGAGCCTAGGGCCTAGGGGAGCTTCCCAGAGTGGGGCACTGGGAGGACAGGAGGGACCTGGAGAGCGAAAGGCCGGCGTCCTGGAGGGGGACCATGGTGCCCAGGGCAGGGCAGGACTCACCTGTGGGGGTCCTTCTGCAGGCTCTGGTACCCCGACTTTGAGGGTGGGGCCCAGGGGACAGGCGTGAGGAGCGAGGGGCTGGGGAGCCGGCTATGGGCAGGCTTTGTGCCCTTGTCCCCCCAAGGCTGCCGCGTGAGCTCAGGCCTCCAGGTGCTGAGACACTGGCCACCACGAGGGCAGGCAGGGCTCCCTGTGTTGGAGACGCTGTGTTCTGTCTGGACCTGGCAGGGTGGAAGCCTGTGTCAATTTGCCAGCATCTCTGCGGCTACCCAGTAAGCCTTGGAGGAGGCCCTGCTCCCCATCTCCAGATCAGGACCCCTGGGGCACATGCGAGGTAGTCTAGGTGCAGGTTGTGGCCCCGGGCCCCCAGGCTCACTCTCCACCTCCCCCCATCCCGAGCAGCAGGCCTGCAGCCCGTCAGGAGCCGAGGCCCCTCCTGCAGTGAAAGGGCCGGGGGAGCCAGAGGGTCTAAGGAGACATCTGCTGGCTCAGGAAGCAGCGTGGGCCCAAGGGTTCTCCTCAGAGGAGGCTCAGCTGCAGTCTCCAGGGAGTGGGCGTCCGTCCCCCCATTTTATTAATAAAGCAGAGTAGTGATGTCACTGGTGCTCTCAGTGAGCCCGCCACTCCGCTGGCCAACACTCCCTAATTAGGAAAGTGGAGTCTAGATGTCCTTGGGAGGCTCCACAGTGGACGGCACGAGGCCTTGAGTGGCTGCCACCCACTGGCCTCAGGTGTCTGACCTGCCGTGCCATCCAGGAAGGGGGCCTGGCCAGGAGGTGTGGTGCCACTTGGCAGTGAGGCTCCGGAGATGGTGATACTGGTGAGGATGGTGGTTGTGGCAGAGATGACCAATTGTGGTGCTGGATGAAGACGCTGGTGATGAGATTGCTGTGGTCTGAATGTTTGTATTACCACCCCCCGCCACCCCGCCATTTAACTGTTGAAATCCTAACCCCCAAGCTGATGGTGTTGGGAGGTGAGGGCTTTGAAACGTGACCAGGTGGAGCCTTGAATTGGATTAACACCCTTAAAAGAGAGACCCCAGAGGGCCCCTCGCCTCTTGCGTCATGTGAGCAGCAAGGTCTGCCGTCCACAGCCAGGAGGGCTTTCACCACAACCCAGCAACTCCAGCCCCCACAATGGTGAGGAATAAAGTTCTGCAGCTTTCAAGCCACCCTGTCTGTGGTATAGTTAGGCTTCCCGGGTGGGAGAAGGCGGGGATGAAGGTGGCACGGTGGCCGGGGCACTGGTGGTGGTGCATGGGGCAGTGAGGAATGCACAGGTCAGTGGTGTGGTGGTTGGCGAGCTGGTGGTTTTAATGGTGGTGGTGATGTTGAGGATGGTGGGTGATGTGAACTGATCTGTGTCCCTCCCCCATTCATATGATGACGCCCCCAGCATGACAGTGTTCAGAGATAGGGCTTTCAGGAGGTAATTGAAGTTAGATGAAGTCCTAAGAGTGGGGCCCTTTTCCAATAGGACTGATGCTTATATCAGAGGAGGATGATGGCTCTCAATTCCCCTCTTTCTCACAAACCAAGAAAAGGCCTTGTGAGAACACTTCAAGAAGACAGCCATCTACCAGCCAAGAGAACTCTCCCTAGAAACCTGATGGACTGACACCCTGATCTTGGTCTTGCCAGCTTCCAGATCTGTGAGAAAGAAATAAATATCTGTTGTTTACGCTGCCCAGTCAATGGTGTTTTGTTACAGGGACCTGAACTGACTGACACTTGGAATGGTGAGGGTGATGGTAGTGGTGGTGATGGTGGTGGTAGAGATGGTGATGATGGGATTGGTGGTGATGGTGATGGTGATAGTACTGGTGGTGTTGGTGATGGCGGTGGTGGTACAGATGGTGATGATGGGATTGGTGCTGATGGGATTGGTGGTGGTGATGGTGATAGTACTGGTGGTGTTGGTGATGGTAGAAATGGTGATGATGGGATTGGTGCTGATGGGATTGGTGGTGGTGATGGTAGTGATGGTGATAGTACTGGTGGTGCTGGTGATGGTAGTGGTGGTACAGATGGTGGTGATGGTAGAGATGGTGCTGATGGGATTGGTACTGATGGTGATAGTACTGGTGGTGGTGGTGATGGTGGTGGTGGTAGAGATGGTACTGATGGGATTGGTGGTGGTGGTGGTGGTAGTGATGGTGATAGTACTGGTGGTGCTGGTGATGGTAGTGGTGTACAGATGGTGGTGATGGTAGAGATGGTGCTGATGGGATTGGTACTGATGGTGATAGTACTGGTGGTGGTGGTGATGGTGGTGGTGGTAGAGATGGTACTGATGGGATTGGTGGTGGTGGTGGTGGTAGTGATGGTGATAGTACTGGTGGTGCTGGTGATGGTAGTGGTGTACAGATGGTGGTGATGGTAGAGATGGTGCTGATGGGATTGGTACTGATGGTGATGGTGATAGTACTGGTGGTGTTGGTGATGGTAGAGATGGTGCTGATGGGATCGGTGCTGATGGGATTGGTGATGGTGGTGGTGATGGTGATAGTACTGGTGGTGTTGGTGATGGTGGTGGTGGTACAGATGGTGGTGATGGTAGAGATGGTGCTGATGGGATTGGTACTGATGGTGATAGTACTGGTGGTGTTGGTGATGGTGGTGGTGGTAGAGATGGTGATGATGGGATTGGTGCTGATGGGATTGGTACTGATGGTGATAGTACTGGTGGTGTTGGTGATGGTAGAGATGGTGCTGATGGGATTGGTGATGGTGGTGTTGGTGATGGTGGTGATGGTAGAGATGGTGGTGTTGGTGATGGTGGTGGTGGTAGAGATGGTGGTGATGGTGATAGTAGTGGTGGTGTTGGTGATGGTTATGATGGTGATGGTGGTGGTGGTAGAGATGGTGCTGATGGGATTGGTGCTGATGGGATTGGTGGTGGTGGTGGTGGTGGTGGTGATAGTACTAGTGGTGTTGGTGATGGTGGTGATGGTAGAGATGGTGATGATGGGAGTGGTGGTGATGGTGATGGTAGAGATGGTGCTGATGGGATTGGTGCTGATGGGATTGATGGTGATGGTGGTGGTGGTGATGGTGGTGATGGCAGAGATGGTGATGATGGGAGTGGTGGTGATGGTGGTGGTGGTGATGGTAGAGATGGTGCTGATGGGATTGGTGGTGATGGTGATGGTGATGGTGGTGATAGTAGTGGTGGTGTGATGATGGTGATGGTGGTGCTGCCATGAAGAGAGTGGTGTGACAATTACACAGCTTATAAAAGGGACACTTGGAATTCAGAGCCTGGACTGTGGGCTGTGGATCTTTTTTTTTTTTTTTTGAGAATTTAAGAAATTTTAATACAGTTCAAAGCAGTGTACTGGTTCATTTCAGCTCCTTCACGGCCAAACCTGGGAGCAGGGACTGCTTCAGCTTCTCTGCCTTCTCTTTGTTTGTGATGACCAAGGTGTAAAGGTATCTGCTGCATCGAAATTTCAACTTCACATTATCCTTATTTTTCTTGATCTTGACAGACTTGGCGTCCTTGCGCCAGGCCATGAGCAGGAAGTCCTTGATTTCCTCAGTTTTGCGAGGCATAGCGATGAGGCGCGGGGCATGTGGCCGGAACATCAAGGGGTGAGAAGCAAAGAGAGCCTGGGCCATGGATCTTAAATGAATGCCTCCTGCTGAGGGTGGCATCAGGGACCACACGTAGTGGGTAAGCCCGCAGGCCTGTCTGGGATGGCTCTCCAGGAAGCCACCTCCTGCCTCCCCAGGCTCCCTCTCATATTGCCAGGGGAGAGACTGGGATCCTGCAGGCTCCTGACATGGCATTTTATGTTTATCTAGGAAAGTGTGCCTGCCCAGTTCAGGGGGCGCAGCTCCTCAGGAGGTACTTAGATGGTAGATGGAGGGCCTGCTTCCACCCAGCTCCCCCAGGCAGGGGCTGGGGCGGCTGGAGATGGACGGCTCCTCATGCTGCTCCTGCCCATAGACACGGGCAGTGGGCAGTAAGCTGCTGGGCGGATGAGTCCACTCTGTTGATGGGCTGGTTTGGACGGGTCCCAGGCTGAGCTGGGTGGGGAGCATGGCCTGGGAGGGAGCGCCGCACTTGGGGGTCCTGACCCTGCAGGGTGGGGCTGCTGTCTGGCTCCCAGATCCCCAGGCTCTGCCCCAACCCTGAGGGAGCCAAGCCCCTGAGGCACCCCCGTGGGGGCACGCGGGGCCCCAGGACAGCCTGGTTCTGGGGTGGGCGGCACTGTCATGGCCGAGGGTGGGAAGCTGGTGCAGACCCCCACCAGGAGGTGGTCTGTTCAGGGCCCTTTAGAGGAGAGGCCCTCAGGCCTGCCGCGGGGGCTGGGGGTCTGTGGAAAGGCCCCTCCTCTCAGCTCAGACTGGCTGTGTCTGTGAACATGGGGCACTGAGGCTGGAGAGAGTGGGAGGCAACCCAGGGTGCTGGACCGTATCCTCACCTTGGGTTGGGGGGTGGACCACCACCCCCAGAGGCCATACCTGGGCCCTCCTGCTCCCCTCCTCTCCATTCCCCCCAGGGTTCATCCCCAGCCCCAGCCCAGGAGCCCCCAGGAGGGCTGGCCTCCTTCGAGGTGGACGAGGACGCGCGAACAATGACCACTGTCTGCAGGAGGACTGAGGGGCTGGGGCCAGTGGGCGCCGCACAGAGGTGGGGGTGCGGGAGGTGCTGGCGGCCCCAGCGGGGCAGGGAGAGCCTCCACCGGAGACCTGAGGGGTCCTAGGGCTCCCTCCCCGCAGGGAACACTCTGGCCACAGGGAGGTCATGGGCCGGGGCCAGCACTCGGGTGGGTGGGGACAGGCTTGCTCCCAGAGCCGGTGGGCAGCACCCAGCCCGGGACAGCTGGCCCAGCCTGGCCTGCGCCCTCAGGCCCTGGCCCCGGGCCCAGCCCCTCTCTCAGGGGCCCATCCTCTGACGTGCTGCCCAACCCCAGCGGAGCCCTGATCCCCAGGCTGTGTGGCCAGGTAGGGGCAAGAGTGTGTTGAGGAGAATCCATGCAGTGGGGGGAGGGTGGGGGCACCCGTGACCGTGACCGTCTGGGCTGTACACCCCTTGACCATGCTGGGCTATTCCTAACCCTCCCGCTGGAGCTCAGCCAGGAGAGGGAGGGAGCGGGGAGGGGGCGCTGTGCTAGGGCGGCGGAGGGGGGGTGGTGGAGCCAAGGGTCGGGGATCTACCCTGGCCTGTGGGGGTCAGACCAGTGTCCCCAGGCCAGGAGGCAGCCAGTGCTGTGTGCAGGTCACGGACATCACCAGCCCCTCCTCTGAGCGCCCCGCCTCCCTCTGCTGTGGCCCCCACACCCTGGGGACCACCTCCAGATCGGCACACAGAACTCAGGACCAAGAACGTGGAAGATGGGCCGTGCGTCAGATGTCCTGCCGATCAGCCCCTTACCCTGAACCTCCGAGGGGCCACCTGCCCATCAGCTGAAGAAACTGAGGCTCAGAGGGCGTCCAGGGTAGCCTGACCCTGCATCTGGCCAGTGGTGGCAGATGGCAGGATGGGGATCAGCCTTGGGGCCAGGAGACTCAGTCATTTGCTCACCAGTTGGTTCCCCAAGCTCATCTCCTACCCTCCCTGCACCTCAAGCTCCCCATCTGTAAAATGGGTGACAGTGACCTCCTAGCTGTGTTCCAAGGCACAGGGAGATGCTCGGCATGCACTGAGGCCCTGTCTCCCACACGCATTCCATGTCGACCCTCTTTCCAGAGAGACCCCCGAACCAGGATGGGGGCCCTGGCAGGTGGACCGGTTGTGCAGCGGGTGGGGTCCGTGGCAGAACAGCACAGACCCTTTATTCAGAATTGGTAAGAGCTGCCTGGCAGCGAATGCCGGGCACAGGGCCAGAGGGCACGGACAGCGCCCTGGAGACATAAGCCCAGGGAGGCGCGGCTAAGCTGCCGCCCGTGGTCGTGGACGGGTTGGGTGAAGATCAGGGCCAAAGGTCACTGTGGCCTTGCATGGCATCTGAGAGGCCTGCAGCAGACAGGGAGGCACCACACCCCAGGGCGGGGAGTGGGGCGATGCCAGCCTAGGCAGGCAAGGGGCCTGCAGCTGTGCCAGGCGTGCAGCTGTGGATCAGTGTGTGCCCAGGAGAGGCCTCGGCCAGACCGGGGGGCGTGGACGAGACGTGCTTGTGGGGCAGGTGGCTTCAAGGGCTGGGGGCTCAAGCCCCAGCCCCAGGGGCAGGGAAGGAGAGGAAAGAGGGAGAATGGAGGCGGGACCCTGAACCTCTGCCGCCGGCTGGCCGCCATTTCCCGTGCGCGGGGGCGGAGCTGGGATAAAGCCTGCCTTCCGCCTGCCGGTGGCGGTGGTGCCGCCTGCACCTGCGTGGGGAAGATCCCCGCGTCACAGCGAGCTATTCTCAGCCCCGCTCCTTTTATGGCCCCGGAAGTGAGTGGTGGAGGCTGGCGCACTGCGCTGGCTCAGAGATGTAAATGGGAACGCAGAGCAGCAGCCACCACCCCCTCCCTGGCACCGGCGTCTGCAGCACCCGGTTCTGAGGACGGCTCCCTGGGCCGGTTGGCAGCGCACTCCGCATCCTGGCTGAGGGCCCGGCCACCTTTGGGGTTTCTGCTGGGCCCCCGGGGTTCCAGGGAGGCGGTGGGGGCCGTGCGCAGCCCGGCTGAGCCGCAGTGGGCAAAGAGGAGGGGGCGGCTGCCCGATTCCAATGCCCCCGCTCCCCGCCTGGGAGCCGGCTCTGCTCTCATCCTGACCCTCTAAGTTGAGCTCTCAGAGCAGCCCTCCCACCTCCCCGGCACCGCTGTCGCCCTGCTCACCCAGCTGGGCTGCTGGCCCCAGCACGTTTGGGGTGTGGGCGCACCTCTGAGCAGGCAGTCTCTTCGGGCAGCGAGCAGGGTGTTTTGTCCACTCCGTGTGTCCAGAGCAAGCTCAGGGCCTGGCCGTTGGCCAGCAGGAGCACGCCTTGGCCAGAGAGATCAGGAAGCACACGCACTGACACACTGACACACTCTCACACTCTAACGCTCATTCACAGACACCTACAAACTGCACAGGTGGGAGGATGCTGTGCTCAGGGGCTCCAAGGGGGGCACAGGGTGGACGAGGCTCACGCATCGGGAGCCTGGGGAGCCTTCCTGGAGGTGGTGACTCTGGGCTCGGATGTAGATGCCCCGTGAGCCCGGCTGAGCTTTAGTGCTTAGCTTCTGATACTGGGCAGACCTCCGTCACCTAAGCAACGCGGTGTGGCAGGCGGCAGGCTGGCTGGGGCCTCGTGCGGACCAGCGCATTCAGCGGTCCAGTGCCCTCCTCCTTCCCACCCGCCACGGCTGTCCACCCCTCAGGGCGCTGAGGATGGCGGGGTCAGCGGGGCCAAGGGATCCGCAGGACGCTACCCTGAGATGCCTCGAGGAGAAGTGGGGGTGGGTGCAGAAAGGGGGTGCCCGGCTCCTGGCCAGGGCGCCTGCCCAGCTGAGGGGACACTTGGCTCCAGCTGCCATGCAGGTGGTTGGCCAGCGAGCGGCGGGCACAGGGGTGTCCTCGGCCCCAGCCAGTGTTCCTGCCCCACACCTCTGCCTCCCGGCCCCCCTTCTCCAGCCCCCACCAGCAAAGCCACACAGCCTCGCTCCCCTGGTCCCACCTGTCCGACTCCCCGGCAGGCACCTTGGACGCCACGGCTGCTCCCTGAAGGGCCTGACCGTCTGAATGGAGGTGCCGCCAACTGGCGGCCCAATGCCAAGGGCAGTGGCCCCGTGGGCAGCATGCCTCAGGCCACACCCAGCCCAGCGTCCTCCGGGGACTGTGTAGGGGTCACGGCGGTGGGCCTATTTCATGGGTGACCTGCACCTCCCCACCACCCCACCTTGCTCGGTGCCGGCCAAGCCAGGCTCCGGAAGTGCTGCTTAATTAACTGACTCACCTCACAGTCGAGCAGGGCAATGATGGCTGGACCCACTCTGCGGGTGAGGAAACTGAGCCCGAGGGGTGCTGAGGGGGCCCACCCCCAGTCACACAGGACACACACCGTGTTGCCGGAGCCTCGGGGAGCCAGCAGACCTTCCCCACACCCTCTCACCAGCCTGTCCCGGCTCTGGCTTCCCTGCAGAGGGGCCTGGAGCAGCCTCAGACACTCTCGCTGGGGGCTTTGCCTTCCCTTCCGCAACGGCTCGGGGTGGCAAGGAAAGAGTGTCCCTTGAGGACGGACCCCGCCCCGCCCTGCCCATGGCCCCCACTTGGGCCCTGGCCTGGAGGATGCAGGGAGGCTTTCCTTGGCGCGGAGGGAGGAGGGTCTGGTGTGTGAGGCTGCCTTTTCCGGGGACAGGACGCAGCACACACCCTGCCAACTGGAGAGGAGAGGAAGCCCTGGAGGAGGGGCGGGACAGGAAAGAAAACGCTCCCGCAGCCCCAGGAGCTCAGCCCCTCCCCCCGCCCCCACACAGTCTAGCCGCTGCCTCCCCCGGCCCCCAGGCTGGGCCCAGACCCCTGCTCAGGGTCACTCCAGTCTCAGGTCAGCCCGTGCCCGACCCCCCAGAGCTCCCGCCCTGGCCTCCTGGTGCAGCAGGCCCTGCAGGCATGCAGGGCGGAGGGACCCCAGCCGTGCCGCCTGCCGGCTCAGGGCCTCCATGAGATGAGGGAGATCATCTCCCCAGGCAGGAGACCACCAGCCCCAGCGGCTTGCCCTCCAGTGTGCCTCCGTTTCCCAGCGGATGCGCTCCTCCAGGGCTCAGCCTGTCTCTTATACACATCTTCCCTGCATCCTCCAGGCCAGGGCCCAAGTGGGGGCCATGGGCAGGGCGGGGCGGGGTCCGTCCTCAAGGGACACTCTTTCCTTGCCACCCCGAGCCGTTGCGGAAGGGAAGGCAAAGCCCCCAGCGAGAGTGTCTGAGGCTGCTCCAGGCCCCTCTGCAGGGAAGCCAGAGCCGGGACAGGCTGGTGAGAGGGTGTGGGGAAGGTCTGCTGGCTCCCCGAGGCTCCGGCAACACGGTGTGTGTCCTGTGTGACTGGGGGTGGGCCCCCTCAGCACCCCTCGGGCTCAGTTTCCTCACCCGCAGAGTGGGTCCAGCCATCATTGCCCTGCTCGACTGTGAGGTGAGTCAGTTAATTAAGCAGCACTTCCGGAGCCTGGCTTGGCCGGCACCGAGCAAGGTGGGGTGGTGGGGAGGTGCAGGTCACCCATGAAATAGGCCCACCGCCGTGACCCCTACACAGTCCCCGGAGGACGCTGGGCTGGGTGTGGCCTGAGGCATGCTGCCCACGGGGCCACTGCCCTTGGCATTGGGCCGCCAGTTGGCGGCACCTCCATTCAGACGGTCAGGCCCTTCAGGGAGCAGCCGTGGCGTCCAAGGTGCCTGCCGGGGAGTCGGACAGGTGGGACCAGGGGAGCGAGGCTGTGTGGCTTTGCTGGTGGGGGCTGGAGAAGGGGGGCCGGGAGGCAGAGGTGTGGGGCAGGAACACTGGCTGGGGCCGAGGACACCCCTGTGCCCGCCGCTCGCTGGCCAACCACCTGCATGGCAGCTGGAGCCAAGTGTCCCCTCAGCTGGGCAGGCGCCCTGGCCAGGAGCCGGGCACCCCCTTTCTGCACCCACCCCCACTTCTCCTCGAGGCATCTCAGGGTAGCGTCCTGCGGATCCCTTGGCCCCGCTGACCCCGCCATCCTCAGCGCCCTGAGGGGTGGACAGCCGTGGCGGGTGGGAAGGAGGAGGGCACTGGACCGCTGAATGCGCTGGTCCGCACGAGGCCCCAGCCAGCCTGCCGCCTGCCACACCGCGTTGCTTAGGTGACGGAGGTCTGCCCAGTATCAGAAGCTAAGCACTAAAGCTCAGCCGGGCTCACGGGGCATCTACATCCGAGCCCAGAGTCACCACCTCCAGGAAGGCTCCCCAGGCTCCCGATGCGTGAGCCTCGTCCACCCTGTGCCCCCCTTGGAGCCCCTGAGCACAGCATCCTCCCACCTGTGCAGTTTGTAGGTGTCTGTGAATGAGCGTTAGAGTGTGAGAGTGTGTCAGTGTGTCAGTGCGTGTGCTTCCTGATCTCTCTGGCCAAGGCGTGCTCCTGCTGGCCAACGGCCAGGCCCTGAGCTTGCTCTGGACACACGGAGTGGACAAAACACCCTGCTCGCTGCCCGAAGAGACTGCCTGCTCAGAGGTGCGCCCACACCCCAAACGTGCTGGGGCCAGCAGCCCAGCTGGGTGAGCAGGGCGACAGCGGTGCCGGGGAGGTGGGAGGGCTGCTCTGAGAGCTCAACTTAGAGGGTCAGGATGAGAGCAGAGCCGGCTCCCAGGCGGGGAGCGGGGGCATTGGAATCGGGCAGCCGCCCCCTCCTCTTTGCCCACTGCGGCTCAGCCGGGCTGCGCACGGCCCCCACCGCCTCCCTGGAACCCCNAGGAGCCTGGTGCAGTCCCTTGGGTCACAAAGAGTCAGACATGACTTAAATAAAAACAATAAATAAAACAAATAAAGACAAACTGAATAAAAACAATAACCCAAGGTAGGTCAGTGATTGTTTTCTTGTTTTCTTGTTTTCAGTTTTTAATTTTTAACTTAAAATTTTTTTCTTATTAATTCAAGTCCTTTTTTTTTTTCTTTTTAAATCCGGACATCCTTGGTTTTTCCCTAATGTCCTTTTTCTGTTCCAAGATCCTGGCCAGGGTTCCATGTGACATTTGGTTGTCATGTCCCCTCAGCTTCCTCTTGGCTGTGACAGTTGCTCACATTTTGTGACCTTAACACTGGGGAGTACTTGTTGGGTAGCCTGTAGAGTGTCCTTCATTTTGTGTGTGACTGAGGATTTTTCTTTTCTTTCAAAATAAATTTATTTATTTTAATTGGAGGTTAATTACTTTACAACATTGTATTGGCTTTGCCATACATCAGCATGTATCCACCACAGGTATACACGTGTTCCCCATCCTGAACCCCCCTGCCTCCTCCCTCCCCGTACTGTCCCACTGGGTCATCTCAGTGCACCAGCCCCAAGCATCCAGTATCCTGCATTGAACCTGGACTGGCGATTCATTTCATGTATGATATTATACATATTTCAGTGCCATGATTAGAGTGGAGTTGCACGCTTTTCTTTTTCTTTGGAGTATAACTGATTTACAACAGTGTATTAGTTTCAGCTGTATAGCAAAATGAATCAGTTATACATATATCCACTTTTGGGAGGGGGTACTGAGATTTTTAAATAAGCCTTCCAAGATAAATCTAATCTATAGCCATGACTGAGAACCACTGGTTGAGATGACCACTAAGGTTTCATGACTATCTACTCAACAGACACATATTATACATTAACCTCATAACTGGTATTATCCTAGAATTGGGGTAAATTCAAAATGAAATCTACAGAGATCTTGTTCACAAATTTTTTTTGTCTAGTAGACAAAGATGGAAATACTGTGTGGAAAATCACAAGTTCTAAAAGTGATTCTTCTAAGATGTGCAATTAAGAGGATGTAAGATGTGTGATTTTGGGGTCTATAGTCTTGTTCTGTGTGTCTTTGAGCCAGTCATTTAATCTCTGGGCTTTTCTCACCTTCAAAATGGAAAAGGGACTTGTTCTTCCCAGGAGACCTTGGGTTAGCTAGGATGATAAGCAGAGGGCCCCGACACTGATGTGGAGGATTTGAAATTTAATCCATGACTGGGTGGTATTGATAGTCCTTCAAAACACCATAAAGAAGTCACACAAGTTATTTAAGACATCTCTCTGCTCTTTCCTCAGATGCTGTCCTAGTCTGGGCACTTAATCTCATGTACCTCACTGGCATCTTGCTGTGGGCAGGGTTTCTGTGGTCAGTCCATTTCATTTGCACTGAAGATAGATGCTTTTGGCTCTGCTGGGCCATCTTTTTATAGCTAACATGACAGACTTGTTGTCCAGCTCATGGATAAGCTCCATTATTTCAACGTAATAAGAACAACTTATGCTCCTCAACTACTTGTCCAGATGGACCAGTTGAAATAAATGCTTTTAACACTCATACTCAAGACTGAAGTTTATTTATTAGAGGAGTCACAAATAGCAAATTTCCCCTCCTCTCCAATTCTTGGATCCAAGGCATGATATTCACATGCATTAGAGTTTCTTTCCAGGTATGATTGCAGCTCTCATGTGACCATAGTGAGTTTTCTCCAGACAATGACTTGTGTAGAAAAAATAACAGAATCAAGTCAGGTACACCTCATTTTGGAAACAAGTAATGTATACCTCATGAGTCCCATCCATGACCATATTCAACCACCATCCTCCTTCCTACTTCTGTCAAATGCAGTGGGGACTTGCTTCTCAGGTGCCCATCTACCCCAAATCTATACACTCAGAGGTACTTCACTTATTTTCTTTATTTTAAACTTCTTATTTTGAAAGTTTCACACTGACATAAAAGTTGCAGGAAGAGTAAAAAGAAATGTTTTATAACCTCTACTCAGATTGCCCAACTGTTAGCAGGCTTTATTATTTTATACCTATGCCTAGATCTCTATGTCTACTTTTATATACCATTGGTTTAATCTTTCTGTATGTGCATATATATGTATATGTATGTGTGTGTGTGTGTGTGTGTGTACCTCTCTCTTTCCCTCTCCATTGCTCCTTTGCTCTCTTTCTCTCTCTGAATAATTTCATTTGAAAGTTTGATGCCTTTTTACCCCCAAATACTTCAGTGTGTGTATCGTTAAAAACAAAAACATTCTTTGATACAACCAGAATGCAATGAGGCTATAAATGAGAAAGCGGTTTGTAAACCATAATGAATAGAAAGACCTGAGGGGCCCTGATTGTGATAAGGACTGTTTTCTCAGGTTTCACCAGGAAAAAGGGTTTTAGGTGGTGACCAGGAGGGAGCCACCACCAAGTATTGCCTGGAGCTTTGCATCCCAGGGGAAAATTCCATTTCATTTTCCTTTTCCAGGTTCATCGTTCACCTTTCCCTTGTCTGTGATCCTGGAAGCTCTAGTTATTCCAGGAAGAGTTCTCAGAATTTTGCCTTTTCTTCATCTCCTCCAACCCTGGGAGCTTGGCTGAGTCAGCGAATCTTTCAACCTTGCTACTTGCACTTGTGTCTGGGTTGTTAATATATATATACCTGCCCTCTGTGCTTCTGGCCTCCGAGAGCTGGAGGGCATGAAAACATCAGCTTCTGCTCATGCAGAGAATTTCCTATTAACTCCAATGCTTCATTTAAAAAAAAATTCATTCACAGAAACCTGACAAGATTTTTATAGCTTTTTCTAGCTTATCAACCTGATTCAAATATTTTAGTGGTTATTTTAGCTTTTCTCACCCTGTATTTCCAGGATTGTTAAAAAAATTTTTCCCTTGATCAAGAAGAAATCATTATCATGGCAGAAAATTTGGAAAGATCAGAAAAATATAAAGGGGAAAAAGAATTCCTTATATTTTAATTCCCTGAAGCATTTATTCTCAACCTTTTGGGATATATGATTCCAGTTTGCTGGTCTTCCTTTTTTTTCTTTTTCTACATTTCTAATAAACTATTCAGTATTCACAATTTTGAATTTTTTCCCTCACAATTAGCTAATTCTGTCTCGCCTTCAAAATCCCGTTCAGTTCTCTGCCCATCATTGAAATTACCTGCTGATCCCAAGACTATGGAAGATAAACACCAACCTTACCCCCATATCAAATGTAGCAGGGACTTGCTTGCTATGTCTGTTGATTTGTAAATGACACAACAGAAGGCAGAATCCAGAGAGCAGGCACTTAGAGATGAGACGTATTCTAGATAAGAGTCCCTGCAACTTTATTTACTAGTTTTGTGATGCTGGGGGAAAGTTTTCTCAATGTACTAGTCTCGGTTTATTTTATTGTGAAATAGGGATAATGCTGTCTATCTCTCAAAGTGGTTGTGGGGATGAACAGACACAAGGCATGTAGCTCTCTTAGCACATAGTATGCTCTCTTAGTGGTAGTTCAATAAGCTTCCTTATCTGTTGAAGAAATCTGATCTTTTTCCTACCAGGGATCCATCCCCCTTCTCCTTATGACAGTGTCCTGATACTCCTCTGGGAAAGCTCTCCTAGCTTAGTCTGTGTGGTTCAGGTAGAGCTGACTTCACCCCTCACCCCAGGGAAGGGTACCTGGCCCTTGTGAGCTTGGCTATTCATCGCATAGCTTCTTCCCTTTCAGCACAGCAGTTGGTTCGCAATGGGTATTAAGAACTGAAGGTATGTGTCCCCCAGCCCCATCTCAAATTCATATGCTGGAGCTCTAACCTCCAACGTATTGGAGTTTGTAGGTGGGGACTGAGAGGTCATTAGGGTTAGATGAGGTCATGCTAGTGGGATCCCAATAATAAGATTAGTGTCCTTATAAGAAAAGAAACAGAAAGTGGAGCCCTGTCTCTCTGCCATGTGAGGACACAATGAGACAGTGGCCATCTGCAAGCCAGGAAGAGGGCTCTTACCAGAACATGGCCAAACCAGCATCTTGACCTTGAACTCCCAGCCTCCAGAATCATGAGAAGTAAGTGACTGTTGTTTAAGCTTCCCAATCCATGGTACTTGGTTACAGCAGTCTGAGTAGACCAAATCAGGGGGCATGTGACCCAGTCTGGGCATCAATAAGATGCAATTATAGAGTTTTGTTGGGACTCCTGGAAAAGAGAACCTTTCTTTCCTCTTGCCTTGAGGCTGGGATCATGCAAACATGGAGCCTGCAAGAGCTTCTGCCATTTATCCCCACTTCTCCAACCAGTATGGAGAAGCATTGGCTGAAAATGAAGCCAAGACAATGGAAAGAAGAGTTAAAAGGACAGGGAGATTGATTTCTGTTGATATTGTCTGACTAACTGGATCCAGTCTTGCTCAAAGCTAGAATAACCAACTCTGCCTCTGAATGAGCTACCAACAGCTACCCCTCCATCCTTTCAAAGCAGAGTTGAATTGAGTTCTGTCATTTGCAGTCGAAAGAGGTTTGACCAAGATATGCTTCTAGCCTCTGCTTTTCAAAAAGTGAAGGTCCTGCTACTGCTTTCCTCAGATCAAGTTTACTTGTGTATCAGGAGTTGTCCACTCAGAAGACTCCTAAGGTCAGATGGTTACTCTTCACACAGGGCACCTTTCAGCCTGGATCAGAACGCACAGCTTCAGCAAACGGGGGACAAACATACAGAATGCTTGATAAGCTACAGTGCAAGGTAACTTCTGATGGCTGCTGAGTCGCTGCAGTCGTGGCCGACTCTGTGCAACCCCAGAGACGGCAGCCCACCAGACTCCCCCGTCCCCGGGATTCTCCAGGCAAGAACACTGGAGTGGGTTGCCATTTCCTTCTCCAATGCATGAAAGTGAAAAGGGAAAGTGAAGCTGGTCAGTCGTGTCCGACTCTGTGCAACCCTACAGACGGCAGCCCACCAGACTCCTCCATCCATGGGATTTGTCAGGCAAGAGTACCGGAGTGCGATGCCATTGCCTTCTCTGAACTTCTGATGGCTAGGGGTAACAAAAGTTAATGAAGATCAATGTGGAGTGTGACATCTTATTCTTAGTTATTCCTAATTAATACTGAAGCAATCCTTTTATTTATTGAATAGCACCCCCCCCTTATTTTTTTTTTTTTTCCTGTCTTGCTCAAGAAATCCAGCGACTGGTGCACATCTCTTCTGTTTCATTTTAAAAACTTATCCTTTTATAATTAGGGCAGATATGCTCAGAAAAATAATGAGAATGTAACTTTGCTTGTTCTGATAAAACCCTGTGATGATATGTATATTTCTAATCAGAATCATGTTTCAGAGTCATCCAGTCCCTTCTTATATGAGGTTGACTAATTATGTAGGAGTTACTTTTCATAGTTAACAGTACTATTTATATGTTATTCTTATGAACTCATATCATCTTCCAAACTTTTTTGTATCTTAATATAAAACTGATACAATTTTATCAAAAAGGATTTAAAATCTAGATATGTAATAGTTTAGGAATAAGACTATTTGATGGTGGCTATAATTAATAGCATAAAACCTAAGTGATGGTTAAATAACACCCACCTTTACCCCATTAAGGAGTTTGTTGTTGTTACTGGTTCAGCTGCTGAATAATGTTGTCAAAGACTCTGCATTTTTCTGTCCTTCTGCTTCACTATCCTTAGTACATTGGTTTTTCCTAATCATAATTATATTATTATAATATCATAATTATAATAATATATAATAATAATACAATGATAATAATTGTTATTACCTAATAAATGCAAGATGATTGCTGCTGTGCCAGATACCACATCCATATCCAAGGAGAAAGAAGGAGGGAAGGAGCAGCTTCAGCAGTTTCTTTAATCAGAAAAGCAAAACCTTTCTGAAAAGTTCCTGGCACACTTTCCTCTTTACCCCTTGGGAAGAAACAGACAGGTAGCAAGGAGAAAAGGCTAGGAGCAATCACAATTCATCAGTTGGAGATGGGCATGATTTTGCCCAGAATAAAGTCAGGTTCTGTTAAAAAGGAAGAAGAAAGAAGGATCGCGGGTGGGTAAGCAACTAACAGTGTCTGCCACAGGTCTCTATTCCTGAATAAATAAGTTCCACTTTTATTGGATAAAATGCATATGTATTTTTTTTAGCTTCTTGTATATAAGTATACAAATAAATATTTAGAAATGAATTAGCACACAGGTAAAGCATTTAGAGTAGTGCCTACTAATAGGTACCATATAAAGATTTGCTATCTTTTTTGTCATTTAGGTATCTATAGGTTTATATGTATATTCAGACAGTTTCTAGAAGTATTGTCTACTGCCTTCAGTAATTACCAGCATCTCTTTAACTCCTGGGATACAAGTGTGCAACAGGGAGAAATAAACCATGCTGTAAGCCAGCTGTGTCCATCATTGATTGCCAGCAATGCCCTTTGTGTGGTGATAGACTGACTCTTCAGACACACGTGTGGGCCTCTGCGGTGCGGGGGGCGGGGGAGTGGTGCTCTCTACTGTGTGTTCAGGTCAGTTCAGTTCAGTCGCTCAGTCGTGTCCAATTCTTTGGGACCCCATGAATCGCAGCACGCCAGGCCCCCCTGTCCATCACTAACTCCCGGAGTTCACTCAGACTCGCGTCCATCGAGTCAGTGATGCCATCCAGCCTCCCCGTGTCCACGGCCCCTGCCCGCCATCCTGGCCTCTCCGCGGCCCGACGCCCTGCAGCTGGGCTCAGGACCGTGGCTGGACTGGCAGTGCCTCCCCAGGGCCTCTGCTCGGCCTCATTGCTGGAGCCCGGCAGGTGTTCTGGCCCCACCACTGCCTTGGAGTCATGGGCTCCCCCCAGGGGCCACAGGGAGGGGTTCCAACCACCTCCCACCTCCCAGATCCCAGAAGTGATGCTCTGATGGGAGGCTCTCGGCAGGACGAGGGGGGTGTCCTTGGGCGGGGACCAGGTCAGGCAAGAGGACCAGCACTCAGCCCCACTGGACCCCAGGCCCTGGCACAGTCAGCCCACTTTACAGACAGACAGTCAAGGTTCACGTGGGCAACTGCCAACTGTATCCCAACCAGCAAGGGAGGGATAAGGGCCCACTATCTCGCCTGCTCCACGACTCATCATATGCACACGCTCTGTGCCAGGCCGGCTTTGGGCTCCGTGGCTCAGCTGTGAGGGTGCGGACGCCGTTCTGGGGCCGCTGTCACACCCGGCCCTAAGTGCCCAGCTGAGCAAGAGGGAAGCAGCAACCGCAGGAGACATGGGTTCGGGCCTGGTTCAGGGCGAGGGGTGGGCAGCAGCGCTGGCCAGGGTGGGCAGATCCTCGGCACTGGGACAGCCGGGGCGGGAATGCCAAACGAACAGGCGGGCAGGCACAGGAGGCAGGAGGAGGCCCCACCGGCTGACAGGACGGGCGGCAGGCACACTGGACCCCAGGCCAAAGCCGGGCAGGAAGGGCCAGGTGAGAGCGGGTGGCTGACGGCTGCTCCGGAGGACGCCTCGGCTTTCCCTCCACAGCCCTCCTCCCCGCCTCAGGAGGCAGTGACCTGGGCCCGGGGGTCCATGACAGTGGGAGCTCTGCCTGCAGCTTCTTGTGCCCACGCTGCGGGCTGATGAGACGCTGCAGGGTGGCGGCTGGGGCCCTGCTGGAGAGGCAGGCCAAGCCTGGCTCCCAGAATGCACCCCAGACCCCGGAAGAGGGGCAAGGAGGTAAGCTCGGGCCCAACAGCCTGACCCACCCTGCCCCGCTGAGGAGTGCCCTCGTGCCTGTGGGGGCCTGGGCCCGGCTCTGAGGGGTCTGCAGAGGTAGGTGTGCACCCTGGGGACAGAACCTGGTCAACCTGATCATGGAGCAGCCCTGGAAAGGCAGGTGCTGCGAGGAGGGGGAGTGGCTGGCTGGAGAGGGTGGGGAGACCCGGGGCTGAAACAAGGGTCTGCATCAGGAGAGCAGCCCCTGGGGGCTGGGAGCCCTGAGTCCTGGCGGGGGAGTGTTAGAACCCGCAGGGGCTGGAATGGCGGCTGCCCGGACCCTCGCGGTGGGCAGACCCAGCCTCCCCCGCTCACCCACCTCCGTCTGGAGCAGGTGAGGCCTCAGGAGCTGCCAGGCCTGAGGAGCAGCCGCCCAGCCGGGCTCTGAGAGCTGGGGGCAGGGGGGCTGGGCCCCACTCCATCCTTGCGCACCCCCGCTGCCCACTGCACCTGCCCCTCCTCAGCCTGAGCCGGCCTGCTCTGGGTGGGCTGAGGCTGGAGGCCTTCAGCCCTGCAGACAGGGGAGGCGGGGGCAGTCCCCCCAGGCACGGAGCTGGCCAGGCCTCCTCTCTGGAGGCGGCGGGAGAATGGAGCCTGAGGCTGCAGCGCGGGGGTGTGCTGAGGGCTTCTGGGGCGATAATTGGGCAGCGATTAAGTGTTCCTGGAGCAGCGGCTGCGGCCTGTCACCTGTCACAGTGGCCTCGTGAGTGCAGCCTCTGTGCAACGCCCCCCCCCCCCCCCCCCCCCCCCCCCCCCCCCGGC
>SJYX01014759.1:256690-279329 GCA_006410675.1 Oreotragus oreotragus | reverse complement strand
TTAACAATTGATGAATAAGGACAATATTAATTTTATCTTATTTTCTGGTTATTCTGTATCTTTGTTGTTTCTTTTGTGTGTGTCTGTTTCTGCCTGCCATTTTAGCTTGATTTTCTATAGTGTTTTTCTTAGCTTCTCTTTTGTTATGTTTTGTGTCTTACCTAGAATTATATTGCATGGTTACCATGGGATGTGTATAAATTTCTCAAAGATAAAGTAGTTCTTTTCCTGCTAATAGCATCTTATCTTCATTTGCCTATATGAATTTTCTGCAATATTTTTGTGGTCCCAAATTATTCCTGTTTACCAAATTGACATCACTTTAGTTATTTTTACTTTTTCCCCTTTAATCTTTATGTTGTAATTAAATGTTTAACAGCATATTCTAGTACAGAATTACAGTTTCCTACTTCTGTTAGAATTAGAAGTTCTATTACCTTAATCAAAGTTTTGTGTCTTTTCATTTCAGAAGGAAGATCTTTCAACATTTTTTGTAAGGCAGTCTTAATCATAGTCTAACTCTGTGACCCCATGGACTGTAGCCCACCAGGCTCCTCTGTCCATGGAATTTTCGAGACAAGTATACTCTGATGGGTTGCCATTTCCTGCTCCAGGGGATCTTCCCGACCCAAGGATCCAACCCTCATCTTGTGCCACCTGCCTAGTGGTCATGAACCTCCTCAGCTTTTGTTTGGGAAAACCTTTATTTCTCCTTCATATCTAAAGAGTAACTTTGCTGGATAGGGTGTTCTTGGCTCACAGTTTTTATCTTTCAGTATTTTGAGTATGTCATTCTACTTTTTCCTGTCCTATAGTGTTTCTACTGAGAAAGCTTGTTGTTTACTAGCTCAACCGTGTGCCAGATGATTTGCAACCCTATGGACTGTAACCCACCAGGCTCCTCTGTCCATGGGATTTCCCCGGGCAAGAATCCTGGAGTGGGTTGCCATTTCCTTCTCAAAGAGATTTTCTTGACTTAGGGATTGAGCCTGGGTCTCCTGCATTATTGCAGGCAGATTATTTACCACTGAGCCACTGGTGAAGGCTGGTACTGAGAATGCTGCTGGTAGTCTAATGGGAGTTTCTCCGTAGGTTACTTTTTTTTTTTTTTTTAACCTTGACTGTCTTTAAAACTCTTTGTCACTGGCTTTTGACAGTTTTAATGTGATGTATCTGGAAAGAGGTCTTTTTGCATTGAGGGAATTAGGTGTTCTCTTAGTTTCATAGACTTGTGCATCTAGTTCCTTCTCCAGGTTTGGGAACTTCTCAGCAGTTACTTTAAATTCTCTTTTCCCTCTCTTCTGGGATACCCATTTTTCTTATAACTTGATAGTTCTCATAGACTTTCTTCTCCTTTTAGATCTTATTCTTTGCTTTTCTACCTGTATCATTTCTAGATTTCTGTTTTCAGAGTCACCTGAAGAGCAATTCTCTCTTCCTTACCATCTGCTTTATATCCAGTGCTTTTTAATGTGTTTTTCATCTCAGTTATAGAGTGCTTTAATTCCAGAATTTGTTTGGTTTTCTTTTACAGTTTCAATCTGTTTGTTAAAGCGTTGTTTCTGTTCAGTAATTTTAAAAATACTTTTTCTGAATTTTCTGGTCGCTCACTGTGTTTCTTCATGACAGCCCTTTTAAATCTCTGAGATTGCAATATTCTGTGACTTTAAATTCGGTATTTGAAGAATTGTTATTTTCTTCTTGTGATACCACGTTACTGTGGTTTCTTGTGGTGTTTGATTTCCGTTTCTGGTGCATTTGAAGTAGTGAATAATGTTCTTAAGGTAAAGTTTTATTACTTGATTCTGACAGTAGGTGAGTAATGAGAGGTCTTTGTTTTCCAGTTTAGTTGCTAAGTTGTGTCTGAGCCTTCTGCAACCCCATGGACTTTAGTCTGTCAGGCCCCCCTGCCCATGGGATTTTATATCTTCTTATGATCCCTTGAAGCCTACTCTGGATACAGTCTTGTGTTGTCATTGAAAGAAATCTCATGTAGTTTCCTTAGTTTTTCTGATTATGCTTCGGTAAAAAAAGCTCCCTCAATTTCATGTAGTCATAGAAAGTCATTTTTGCTATTTAATGATTTCATGAAGTATTTATCTTGGTCAATTTATACTGTTCTTTTAGGTCCGTTTTGACAGACACATTTATGAAATCACCAACACAATCAAGATACAGAACGTGTCAGTCACCTCCTATAGGTTTCCTCCTGTGCCAGTCTCTGGAAACTGCTGATCAGTATTCTCTCTTTAATATAGATTGGTTTGCATTTTCTAATATTCTGTATAAATGGAATCATACACACACGTACTCCTTTGTGTCTGGTTTCTTTTCAATATAATGATTTTGAAATGGATCAGCAAATACTGTTAAGTATATTTTTTGTTTAGAGACAAACACTTTTTTTTTGTCTTTGTATTCTAAGTACGCATTGGAAACATTAAAAATTTAATGCTTCTGACTTCAGATTATTCATTAAGATTTATTAATAGTGAATAAATGCAATATACTCATATAATTGGATAGCATTAAACACATTAAGGCATTTAAAAAAATGGTTTAATCATAATTTCATAATTTGTATCTGTTTTTAAGGTAGTTGGGTCTTGTAGCTTAGTCGGTAAAGAATTTGCCTGCAGTGCAGGAGACCTGAGTTCGATCCCTGGGTTGGGAAGGTCCCCTGGAAAAGGAAATGGCAACTCACTCCAGTATCCTTGCCTGGAAAATCTCATGGACAGAGGAGCCTGGTGGGCTGCAGACCACGGGGATCACAAAGAGTCAGGCACAATTGAGCGACTAACACTTACGTAGGTAGTTGTGTGACTTAGGATGGAAGTCCTTAGCTGTTTCTTCACATTGGAGATGGGAGAATAAATATTTCTAGCAAAGAAATAGGGCTGTCACACTTAAAATGTCATCAAGTTTACATACAAAATTAGTAAAATGTTAACAGTAAAATCTTAAGTGCATGTGTAAAAGGCAAGGGCTTGCCACTATTCTTGATCTCGGGATTGAAAACTCTGGATTGGAGATGAAAGGCAGTATACAAATAAATGAAATATACAGTGGATGAGAAGACCAGCCCTGGGATTTCTTTGGAAGGAATGATGCTAAAGCTGAAACTCCAGTACTTTGGCCACCTCATGCGATGAGTTGACTCACTAGAAAAGACTGATGCTGGGAGGGACTGGGGGCAGGAGGAGAAGGGGACGACAGAGGAGGAGATGGCTGGATGGCATCGTTGACTCGATGGACACAAGTCTGAACTCCGGGAGTTGGTGATGGACAGGGAGGCCTGGCGGGCTGCGATTCATGGGGTCGCAGAGTCGGACACTACTGAGCGACTGAACTTAACTGAACTTGAACTGAACTGATGTGGGTAACAAGATGGAAGAGGATTTTTGATGCAGTGTAAGTGGGGTAGTTGATAAAACCTTATTGATAAGGTGACTTGAGAACAAATCCCTGAAGGTACTAAGTTCAGAGTCTTAATATAGATTAAGATATCTCAGGGAAGAAGGTTTCTAGCAGAGAGTAGCAAGTCTAAAAACCCTTGCGGGAAGAGCAGTCATTTCAAATATATATATATCAAGTACTTGACCCCATCCCAGCACAATCCCAAGCATTGGTGATGCTACCTTGAAAAAATCATTAAAAGTATAATTTCAGTTTCTTGGATCCTGTGTTTAGTAAATCTTAATGTGGTGGTGGGCTGGGGTTGATGCAAAAGGACTTCATGTTTGAGGAGGTGAGAAGAGCAGTTAAAAGACTTAAAATTAGCTGCTGGAACCAGAGTGAATGGTGGTAAAAAGCTGGGTATTAATTGGCAGGTAGATTTGCTGAGAGTTTGGATGAGGTGTGAGTGACTAGAATGACCACGTTTGGAAGGTGAATTAAGCTTCGAGTGGTTTAACGCTTGGATTGCTTATTAGACATCCAGGTAGTAGTGTGTGAGTCAGAGCGGAATGTACAGTGGAAATGGTTTAAAATCAAAGAATGCAGTTTACACACTTCCATTGACATCTCAGTTAAGTTAAACATTCATCAGGATGAGTTTATCATTTCAGTTCCAGTGAAGAGTTCATAAAGCTTCTTTTTGAGTCGTCTTGTTTAGTTGCTAGGTTGTGTCTGACACTTGTGACTCTGGACTGTAGCCTGCCAGGCTCTTCTGTCATGAAGTTTCTGAGACAAGAATACTGGATTGGATAGCCATTTTCTACTCCAGGGGATCTTCCCCACCCAGGGATTGAGCCTTCATCTCCTGTGTTGCAGGCAGTTTCTTTACAGCTGAGCCACCAGGGAAGCCCTTTTGAGTCTGGGCTTGAGCAAAAAGCAGAACCCTGGGCCATTTCTAAATAAGCAACAGGCAGCAGAAATTCAGTCTAAGACCAAGAAGAAATAGTGTATGGTCAGTTTATCACTGCCAAGTGTTCATAAGGAATGAGGCAAGAGTTGCTTTGTGATTTAAAATAAAAAAAAAAATGTAGGCACAGAAAGACAATTGCATATCCTTTATATCGAGAACGCAAGAGAGTTACAGAAAAACAATATTTCTGCTTTATTGAGTATGCTAAAGCCTTTGACTTTGTGGATCACAATAAACTGGAAAATTCTGAAAGAGATGGGAATACCACACCACCTGACCTGCCTCTTGAGAAATCTGTATGCAGGTCAGGGAGCAGCAGTTAGTTAGAACTGGACATGGAACAACAGCCTAGTTCCAAATAGGAAAAGGAGTACGTCAAGGTTGTATGTTGTCACCCTGCTTATTTAACTTATATGCAGAGTACATCATGAGAAATGCTGGGCTGGAAGAAACACAAGCTGGAATCAAGATTGCTGGGAGAAATATCAGTAATCTTAGATATGCAGATGATACCACTTTTATGACAGAAAATGAAGAGGAACTAAAAAGCCTTGATGAAAGTGAAAGAGGAGAGTGAATGCTGCTGCTAAGTCACTTCAGTCGTGTCCGACTCTGTGTGACCCCATAGACGGCAGCCCACCAGGCTCCCCCATCCCTGGGATTCTCCAGGCAAGAATACTGGAGTGGGTTGCCATTTCCTTCTCCAATGCATGAAAGAGAAAAGTGAAAGTGACGTCGCTCAGTCTATCCGACTGTTAGCGACCCCATGGACTGCAGCCCACCAGGCTACTCCGTCCATTGGATTTTCCAGGCAATAAGTTGGCTTAAAGGTCAACATTCAGAAAACGAAGATCATGGCATCTGGACCCATCACTTTGTGGCAAATAGATTGGGAGACAGTGGCTGACTTTCTTTAGGCTCCAAAATCACTGCAGATGGTGACTGCAGCATGAGATAAAAAGACGCTTACTCCTTGGAAGAAAAGTTGCCACCAACTAGACAGCATGTTAAAAAGAGACATTATTTTGCCAACAAAGGTTTGTCCAGACAAGGCTGTGGTTTTTCCAGTAGTCATGTATGGATGTAAGAATTGGACTATAAAGAAAGCTAATGCCTAAGAGTTGATGCTTTTGAACTGTGGTGTTGGAGGAGTCTTCAAAGTCCCTTGGACTGCAAGGAGATTCAACCAGTCCATCCTAAAGGAAATCAGTCCTGAATATTCATTGGAAGGACTGATCTTAAAGCTGAAACTCCAGTACTTTGGCCACCTGGTGCGAAGAGCTGACTCATTGGAAAAGACCCTGGTGCTGGGAAAGATTGAAGGCAGGAGGAGAAAGGGACGACAGAGCATGAGATGGTTGGATGGCATCACCGACACAATGGACATGAGCTTGAATAAACTCCAGAAGTTGGTGATGGACAGGCCTGGAGTGCTGCAATCCATGGGGTCGCAGAGTCAGACACGACTGAACCGAACTATATCCTCCACAGATTTAAATGAATTGTCTCAAATGTTTTTGGCAAAATGGGCTAAGTGGGCATTATCGCTTGGACTAACAGGAATGGGGAACATCTTTTGAGACACCAAGTGCTGGGTTCTGTTCTGAGTTTCTTAGGTGCACTGATCAGTTTAATCCTCAAAAATAGCTCTATGAAGCTGCAATCGTGCATTGTATGGTGGAGAAAGCAGGTGCAGAGAGGTTAAGTGATGTTTCCAAGATCACATAGTGAGCATTTGGAAAAATCTGTTGGGGAATTTGTGAATAATATCCCAGAGGAAGTGATTTTCAAACTTGACTTAGAAGGGTGCAGTGACCTTTGCCAGAGAAAATAGCATGTGCAAAAAAGACCAAAAATTTTTGAAAAATGGTGCAACTATTTAGTGCCAAGCAAGTCCTAGTCCTTGGTGCTTTGAATAAAAATGAATAAGGGGTTCTGTTCATACTTTCCAGACTTGAGAGTAGGAAGAAGAAGACAGTGGCATTAACATGACCACTGTGCAGCATGGAGGGCTGTGCTGGAGGCTTGCCTGGACGATCGTGAACGTACCGAAAACACCAGTCTGGAGCATCAGGGCAGGCTCCCCTTGGAACAGAACTCCTAATTACCTTGTAAAGATTACTTGGGACTCTGTAGAGTGGAGAGCGAGATCAAGTGGTTTAGGATGGAGGCAGCTCCGTGTGCCCAATCCGTGGAACAGCCTGAATGGTGAAGAGGGAGGTAGGGAGTGGTGGAGGTGATAATGGCCTTGTTACCATGCGTCGTCATGGTTTGGGTTTCCTCTGGAAGACTTGAGAAGCTATTCAAGGTTTCTGGAAGGAAATTAATGGTCAGCTTCTTTTTTTTGGTCACTGTGCATGAGAAGTACATGAGAAGCTGGGCCTGGTGGGTTGGTGGTAGGACAACTAGTCAAACGCTGCTGTTGTGCTTTACTCTCCACAGAGGGAGAAATAAGAACATCATAATATTCAAAGGAGTGTATGTTTTCAAAGCACTTTTGTATGTATTGAAAGTACTTGAAAAATACCTTTTCAAGATTTGAAAATAGTTCATTACTGGAGTGGTTAATGTATGTTCTGTTCTTAGAGTCCTTAAACAGTTTCATCTGTTAAATGCAGACTTGGGTAAAGTGGGGACTAAACTAAGTGACTTTTTAACTCTATACTGCTAAGTTGATTCAGTCATGTCCAACTCTGTGCGACCCCATAGACAGCAGCCCACCAGGCTCCGTCGTCCCTGGGATTCTCCAGGAAAGAACACTGGAGTGGGTTGCCATTTCCTTCTCCAATGCATGAAAGTGAAAAGTGAAAGTGAAGTCACTCAGTCCTGTCCTACTCAAGTGACCCCATGGACTGCAGCCTACCAGGCTCCTCCGTCCATGGGATTTTCCAGGCAAGAGTACTGGAGTTGGGTGCCATTGCCTTCTCCATTTTAACCCTATATATTGCTCTAATTATACCATTATATGTTTTCTTTTAAAGTGGGATGTAAAGTACAGAGTACAGAACATTTCATTTTATCTTTGTGAGAAGTAAGACATCAAAAATGTCCTTAAAGCACTTAAAAGGTGATCTTGGCCTTTATGGAAAACCATATTCAAGCTGGCACACAGGTCCTACCTAGATATATCTACAAATAGGGGGAAGCATAGTCTCATTAACATTGGATTGAGCCAAGAATTAACTTGGATTTGTTTGGGTTTTTTTTCCTTGAATTTTTGTGACATTGTGCAAATCACATAGGAGCTTAGCAACTTAGGGAAGGTTTCCTAAAATAAGAAATGGTATTTCTTGTATAGAGAGGTTTCTTGATGTTTATAAGGAAATTTGAACATGAAGCAGATATTCAAAGCTGATTTCAGTTCAGTTCAGTTCAGTCACTCAGTCGTGTCCGACTCTTTGGACCCCATGAATCGCAGCCCGCCAGGCCTCCCTGTCCATCACCAACTCCCGGAGTTCACTCAGACTCACGTCCATCAAGTCAGTGATGCCATCCAGCCATCTCATCCTCTGTTGTCCCCTTCTCTTCCTGCCCCCAACCCCTCCCAGCATCAGAGTCTTCCAATGAGTCAACTCTTCGCATGAGGTGGCCAAAGTACTGGAGTTTCAGCTTTAGCATCAGTCCTTCCAAAGAAATCCCAGGGCTGATCTTCAGAATGGACTGGTTGGATCTCCTTGCAGTCCAAGGGACTCTCAGGCAATCATCAAATAATTGAAGTTTAATCCTTCCCAGAGGAAAAAAAGCGGGGAGGGGAGCAAAATACAGAAGTTAATCATAGTGACACAGTGTGTATGTGTGTGGTAGGCATCTCCTGTGGTTGGGAACATGGCCAGTGGGCCTGCCTTGGATGTCATATTGTGAAGATTGGCAGTTGAGGTGCTTCTAGAAGATAACTTCTGAGGATTATTTCATCCATTCCTTGGAGAAAATATGAAACTGTTGGCTTGTCTCTTTTTATCTCTCTTCTTGTTTCAAAAGGTTTCATACTGTTCAGAAGCAAGATAATGTTTTTAAAAACTATTAATAATATAGCACATAGGAAAAGTGATGTCCCCAAAATGCATGCTCTGAAATTTTGTACATTTGTTAGAGATTAGTTGCAAACTTGTTAGCTCATTGTGAAACTAATGTAAGAGGAAAGTCTCCAGGTTCATACTGCTTACAACTCAGTCATTTAGCATTTAGAATTAGCTGTCCAGAGGGCTAGGTGAGTTTGCATATCCTTTGCATTTAATCCTTACACTAATATATGAAATATGGGTTTCATCATTTTTGTATTACAGATGTGTTACTCAGGCAACTTACCCAAAACTAAATATACAGTCAGCAAGTTGCTGAGCCTGGAGGTTGAACCACTTTTTTCTGATTCTAAACCTAAAGGTTTTACAACTATGCCTTTTGGATAAGTGGTTTATTATTGATATTTGAATGTATTTTGCAAGGCTGTGTTAAAAGAATATCTCTGAAGGAAAACATCTTCGTTACTGTCAAGGGGATCTTAACCAAGTCTTGCTCATCTTTCTCCTTGTCTTGCAAACAATTTCCACTTATTAATGCAACTCTGCCTAAGGATTGAAATTACTTTTAATCTATGACAAACAGCAAGGTAAGTATTGTATAAAATGATTGGAAGTATTTTATCTTCTTTTACTTTTTCCTTAATGTTCTTCACTTAGGCAGATCTGAGTTTGGGACCTGTATCATTCATTTCCTTCTCTCTGAAGAACTCTTACTATTTTTTGCAAGACAGGTTTACTGGCAATGAGTTTACTCAATTTCTGTTTGTCTGAAAAAGTTTCTCCACTTTTGAATAATTTCACAGGATACAGAATTCTTCTTTTTTTTTTTTTGTCTCAACACTTTTAAATATTGCATTCCGCTTTCATTGATTGCATGGTTTCTGAGGAGATATCTAATGTTATTCTTATCTTTGATCCTTATAAGATTTTTGCTCCCTCTGGCTTCTACCAAGATTTTTTCTTTGATTTTCTACAGCTTGAATATGATATTCTATGGCAGATTTTGGGGGGCATTTATCCTGCTTATTGTTTTCTTGAGTTCCCTGTACCTATGTCTGACATTAATTTTGGAAGGTTCTCCATCTTGATCACTTCACATATTTCTTCTGGCCCTCTCTCTCTTAGAGGTATTCTCATCACAGATACAGTATACCTTTGTAGTTGCCCCATAGCTCTTGGATATTCTATTCCTTCCTTGCCTGCTCCCTTTCTTTTTCTTCTCTTCAGCTCTAGAGGTTTCTGTGGATTTGTCCCCTAGTTCACAGATGCTTTTCTGAGCCCATCAGTCTTTCATTTCTAGCATTTCTTTTTGATTGTTTTAGTGTCCATCTCTGCTTACATTACTCATCTGTTCTTGAATATTGTCTGCTTTCTTCATGGCATATGGATATTTATTCTCTTATATATTAACTTTAATTATTTTAAATTCTCAGTCTGATAATTACAAAATGCCTGCTCTGTCTCTTTTTAAATATATATATATATATATATATATATATATATATATATNGGCACATTAAAAAGGATATAATGAAACATGAAAAAATCAACAGCAAATTTTAAAATATTGTGAAAAACAACAAAATATTTGAATGCATTTAAAATGTGCACAGATTCATGCTCATGGTTGTATGTGGGTATATCTTTCAGAAAGAAATTATTCTTTTTTTTTTTTTTTTGGCTATGCTGCCTGACTTGTGGGATCTTTGTTCCTTGGCCAAGGATTGACCCCAGCCCCCTTGCAGTGGAAGTGTGGAGTCCTAACCACTGTACTGCCAGGGAATTTCTTATACTGTCTTTCTTAAAGTCAGTCATAAAGATTCAGAGTCTTACTGTAGACATAAATTCTTTGCAATATAAGGAAATCTACGTTTAAGTCAATCCACATTTCCTTGGAAGTAAACAAACAGGGATGCTGCTATTTCTTATTCATAATATGATGTACGCAAGGGCTTCCCAGATGGCTCTGTGGTAAAGGATCCGCCTGTCAAGGCAGGAGATGTGGGTTTGATCCCTGGGTCAAGAAGATCCCCTGGAGAAGGAAATGGCAACCCACTCGAGTTTTCTTGCCTGAAAAATCCCGTGGATGGAGGAGCTTGGCAGTCTACAGTACTTGGGGTTGAAAAGAGTTGGACGTGATTGAGCACACACAGCGTATGTAAGTGGTATTACCTATCTGGACTGCCTTTCAAAGTTCTGTCACATGCTCAGTCTTATACTTCACTGAATCATCTAAGCCAAATTCTGTGCCAAATACCAAAATTCCAGCCACTACATGTTTTTCACTATCAAAGAGCAAAAGACTTCAACGATTTTGAAGAATCTTAGACTTATCAGGAGTCATGTAACCATTTCTTTTGCAGGGGAATCAGAGGAACCTGATTTCCTCTTTTGCCTCCAACGTCTAATGTTACATGAAAAATCTGGTAAAGATGGTGTTAGAGAACAAACTCCTGGATCTCAATTAACTAAAAAGTCAGGAATGAATGTGCTTGAAGATTTGTGAATTATTAGCCATAGCTTGGTAAGCTTTTGGTTTTGACAAGTGGGAGGGTGGAGGTGCTCGCTAAAAGCATCTGCAAACCCATTTTGTTATTTTGTACTGAAGTGTGCAGTCTGGCTTTGCACTCTTATCTCACACCACCAGTACATTTTCTAATCAAGTTGGTACACTGTTATCTTCCACATCGCAAGACTTACACGTCTACTCATCACTGTATAGACCATTGAGGCCCAAGATTGCTGTAATATAAAAATGGAGTACTGCCTCAATGGAGAAGCAAAACCAAACTGCTAACGAGCTGAAACCAAACTGTTAAACCATCGAAACCAAATTTTTAAACCAAACTGTCAGCCAATTATTCTGTCTCTTACTGCAAAATCGTCTTACGGCCAGTTGTCTGGTGAAACTGCTTGCATCACACTTCTTAAGACAGAATACCTTGATCCTGTCCTCCGAGTGGGTGGACCTGTGCCCCTGGGCTGCGACCTTTGGAAATGCTGCTGGGTTTTTTTTCTCTTCCTAAATGGGGCAGGGTGCCTGGAGGAGTCTGGAGTTGGGAATTTCCCTCTCCCACCTGGAAGATTTTCCCAGATCAGTTAGGCTCTGATAAAATTCCAGGAGGGGGACTTCTCTCATGGTCCACTGGTTAATACTCCGGATTTCCACTGCAGGGAGCTCAGGTTCACGCCTTGGTTGGGGAACTAAGATGCCACATATGGCATGGCCAAAAAATAAAAATAAATATCTGAAAACAGAAACTCCGGGAGGGTTAAGCTCTGGTGAAGTGGTTTCTTCTCTCAAAGGCTGGCCTTGTTAAGAATTGCAGCGTGCTTTGGGTATATAGTTTGGCCCTCTGTATGTGTTTCACATCCTCGGATTCCACCAACCATGGGTCCAAAATATTTTGGAAGAAAAATTACAGCAAGTTCCAAAAACAAGATGTGAACTTTCCATACTCAGGACAACTGTTTACACAGCATGTGCCTTGCATTTGCAACTATTTATGCAGGCTTTATGCAGGCTTCACTGGAGGCAGCTAATGCAGGAGACGTGGGTTTGATCCCTGGTTGGGGAAAATCCCCTCAAGAAAGAAATGGCAACCCACTCTAGTATTCTTGCCTGGAGAATCTCATGAAAGAGAAGCTGGTAGGAGTCCACAGGGTTGCAAAAGAGTCAGATATGACTTAGCACACATCCATGCAGCTTTTACATTGTATTAGATATAAGTAAAGATGATTTAACATATGGAGGAGGATATGTGTACTTACATGCAAATTTACATGAGTTTGGTATCTGCGGGGTCCTGGAACAAGAATATTTCAAAACAGACTACTTTCCTGTGAAAAGCAGGAGAGGGCTTTTCTGTCTTCATTATAAGAATCTAGTTGAACTCCTGAAGGTAAAACTCAACAAAAACGTGCCAGAGGCCCACCGAAACTAGGTCTCATTGGAGTTTACAGCTCTCAAAATCGACCACACTGAGCATCTGGCAGCTTGCAATTACAGTCTGGGTTTTCTGACCACGGTATTGGTCTGTGGAGGCTTCTGCTTCAGTTGAGTTGTGATATTTTGTATCGCCCTGTCCCTCCAGTTTCAGGGGCAGTGGTTCCCCCTGTAACCACAGTTCTGATGGATCTAAGAAGGGTTGTCTGACAATCCAGATTTTTACTTGTTAAGACCGAATGACGACTTCCAACTTCCTTACGTGCCAGACCAGAAGTGAGAAGTTTAATTCATTAGAGATGAACTTGTTGTTCCCCAGTCTCTTAAGCTGTGTCTGACTCTACAACCCCACGGACTGTAGCCCGCCGGGCTCCTCTGTCCTCCACTATCTCCTGGAGTTGCTCAATGTTTCCATCAAGTCAGTGATGCCGTCCAACCATTCATCCTCTTCTGTTGTTGCTCAATGTTTCCATCAAGTCAATGATGCCATCCAACCATTCATCCTCTTCTGCACCTTCTCCTTTTGCCCTCCATCTTTCCCAGCATCAGGGTCTTTTCCAGCGAGTCAGCTCATCACATTAGGTGGGGAAAGTATTGGAGCTTCAGCATCAGTCTTTCCAATGAATAATCAGGATTGATTTCCTTTAGGATTGACCGGTTTGATCTTGCTAATGATTAATCCACTGCTTTGGCTTCATTACTATGAGCGCTAAACACGTATAAGGATCAGGATTGTGTTTTCAGACTGTATGTCATATGATTTATATCATATTAAACATCCTCAGACAAAACAACATCATTTTCTTTTCATGATTTTTAAGTTTTCCCTCTACTGCACTCCGAAATAGAAGAACCTGAAGGGAAAGGAGGGATCAAATGAGGATTGAAAAAAATTCATCAGTTGAGTGCTTACTGATTTCCTACTATGCGCAGTGTTCCGGAGATACAGGATTGAACATGTCTTTCTGGAACCCACAAGCTGATGGGGAGGAAAAGGCTGAAATGTTAAACAGATACATGGAGTTAGTGATGAGGCCATGAGAAAGGGACGGTGCAGTTCAAGTCAGCACAGCCCGGGCAGTGCCCCTTTGTGGCAGTAACCTTTGAGCAGAGAGCTTTCTGACAAGGGATCAAGACGTGCCATTGAGTAGAAAGAGGTGTTCTGGACAGAAGGTTCAATGCAGAGGCTGAGGGGGCAGGAGGCTTGGCCCAATTATGAATGGAAAGCCAGTCGATGCAGCTGGAACCCAGCGGGTGACGCCTGGCATATCATGAAGGATAGAAATCGGCAAACTGTAGAAACAAACAAAAAAAACCCCTTTTTTTTAACCATTGGGGCTTTAAGGTCCCTTCTGTTGGAGCAGAAAAGCAGCCGTAGGCATTACATAGGCCGAGGGGCAGCTGTGTCCCAGGGAAGCTTTCTCTATAGGTGCAGGCACCAGACCAGGTTCTGCGTGTTGGCTGCACTTTGCTGACGTCCACCATAGGGTCTCACCAGCCATTGGAAAGCGCTTTGGGTTTCGGTTTAAATGTAATCATAGACACTGGAGTGCTAGGAGCAGACCAGTGAAGTGAGAGGACTAATTCTAAAAGGATTACTGGTTGCTCCATGGGGAAAAGACATTTTCTCTAACCAAGAATGAAGCAAGGAAGGCGAATGGGGGTTTTGTGTGAGTTGAGAAGATGGTAAAGGGGTGTTAGATGAAGAGTGAGATTGAGTGAGAGAGTGTGTGTGCATAGAGGCTTCTAAGACTGTTTGAGCAACTTAATGAAAAGATAGGGTCAAGAAGACTTCACCAGATTGGGATTTTGTGGAGAAACCAAGTGTGGTTAAGTTTGAGATGCCTGTTGGACATCCAGGTGCCAGAATTGAACAGGCAGTTGGATGTATTCCACCTTTACCTCTTCCAGGAAGAGGAGAGGTGTGCAAATCATCTGAGAGAGTGAATGGACTAAGGAAATGAAAGAGAAATGCTAGACAGCCCTGAAATAGCACAAGGCCTGTCCTCGTACATTTGTGGCAAGAGTAGATGCCATTACCATGTGCGTCCTCCCCCAGCCGTGATGAGCTGTGTGGGTGCAGGTGTGGGGTTACTGGAGGGTTGGGTTGAACTCGAACTTGGATTTAGTTAAGCAGGTAGAATGAAGGGAGTGAGTCCTAGGAAAGTATGTGGTCTGTGGACTCCAGTTGGGGTGGGGAGTGAAAAGTGAATAGGTCATAGGTCCTGGTGGAGTTGAGGAACTGTTGGACTCATTGTTACTGGAGGAAGTGAAATAGAAAAGCAGGCGTTTGGTCAGATTTTGCTCTTGATGCATTAATTGCTACCACAGAGATCCAGCACACGGCCATGAGAGTAAGTAATGGATATGACTGCAAATGTGACGACTGGATGTCAGGAGTCCAGTAACTGAGAGGCTGGAGTGAGCTGTTATGTGCATTTTGGAGTCAGAATGATCATCAGAGTCGTCAAGGAGACCAAGGCAGTGAGCTTGGAAGCCGGTAAAACTCTTCAGTGAACAGGAGTGGTGAGGAGTGAGCCAGAAAGTGGTTGTTAATTGCTGATTTTAATCAGCTCTGTGACTTCTGGCCCGTCAGTTAACCTCTTAGGTATCTGTCCCCTTCTGTTTGTACTAGTGTAATACAGCAAGTGAGGGGAAACTAAGGGCACATCGTGAAGGACAAGGATCGGCCAACTTTTCTATAAAAATAGTATATTTTTTTTAACGTTGAGGACATCATGGTCTCTGTTACAACTGCTAACCTCTACTCTCGTAGAAGCATTGTTATAAACATGAAAACCTCAATTATACATGTTGAAAGAAACAAGAAAGGGCTGGAAAGGCAAAGAATGGAATTGCGGTGATATCTCTGAGCATTATTTCCTTGAAGCATCAGTTAATGAATTCATTGATCCAGAGTGTGTGTCAGTGATACAACCACACATTTGTCACCAAAATCTAAAGTCAAAATACTTTTCAGTGATGACAACGGACTTTTTATCTCAGGTCTGTTTCTCAGTCTCTACCATAATATTTTACATGTTACAATGTCTTTAATAAATTGTTAATGAATGAAGATGAGACTTCCTAAAATTAAGTTTTTAAGAAGCAGTTTTCACCCTTTACAGCCAATACAGCATGATGAAAAATTAGAAAGTAGTGGTTATACTTCTGCATATTTTGCTTAACATTTGAGACATTTAATAGTTTTTGTATGTAAATAATTTTAAAGGGTATAAAGTCTTTCTGTTAACAAGGATTCTGAAATGTGTAATATTGAACAACCAGTGTGTCTCAGTAGCCAAAGTATATTTATGATGAGATAGGAGTTATTTAGGAGAAGGCAATGGCACCCCACTCCAGTAATCTTGCCTAGAAAATCCCATGGACAGAGGAGCCTGGTAGGCTGCAGTCCATGGGGTCACTGAGTCGGACAGGACTGAGTGACTTCACTTTCACTTTTCAGTTTCATGCATTGGAGAAGGAAATGGCAACCCACTCCAGTGTTCTTGCCTGGAGAATCCCAGGGACGGAGGAGCCAGGTGGGCTGCCGTCTATGGGCTCGCACAACTGAAGTGACTTAGCAGCAGCAGCAGGAGTTATTTAAAGCTTAATTAGGTCAGAAGGAAGCAGGAAAATGAATCTATTTCCAGTAAGGTTTGCAATTTGATTTTTACTTTCTCAAGGATGTCATATTTCTTCTTTAAGCAGTTCCTAAAACGTCATCTGTGAATAGTCTACATTGAGCTGCTGACCAGCGATGCATTTGTGGATTTAGGTATTTGTTTACTTATTTATACTTTCATAGCACTTAGGTTCACAGCATCTACTATGTGCTATGTAGAGCTAGTTGTGTCTGTGTGTGTACTTAGTCGCCCAGTCGTGTGTGACTCTTTGCGACCCCGTGGACTAGCCCACCGATCTCCTCTGTCCAGGGGATTCTCCAAGGAGGACTACTGGATTGGGTTGCCATGTCCTTCTCCAGGGGATCTTCCCGACTCAGAGATCAAACCCGTGTCTCTTAAGTCTCCTGCATTGGCAGGCAAATTCTTTACCACTGTGCCACCTGGGAAGCCCGTAAAGCTAGTTGTTGTTCAGTCACCCAGTCATGTCCGACTGTTTGTGATCCCATAGACTGCCCAGGCCTCCCTGTCCTTCAGCATCTCCTGAAGTTTGCCCAAGTTCATGGTCATTGCATCAGTGATGCCATCCAGCCATCTCATCCTGACACCCTCTTCTGCCCTCAGTCTTTCCCAGCATCAGGGACCTTTCCAGTGTGTTGGCTCTTCTCATCAGCTGACCAAATACTGGAGCTTCAGCATCAGTCCTCCCAGTGAGTATTCAGGGTCAGTCTCCCTTAAGATTGACTGGTTTGATCTCCGTGCTGTCCAAGGGACTTTGAGGAGTCTTCTCTAGCACCACAGTTTGAAGGTATCCCTTGCTGTCCAAGGAACTTTCAAGAGTCTCCTCTAGCACCACAGTTTGAAGGCATTCTGTCTTCTTTAAGATCCAGCTGTCACAACTGTATGTGACAGCTGGGAATTCCATGGCCTTGCCTATAGGGACCTTTGTTGGAGGAGAGCACACTGTCTAGGTTTATCATAGCTTTCCTGCCAAGAAGCAATCATCTTCTGATTTCATGGCTGCAGTCACCATCTGCCATGATTTTGGAGCCCAAGTAAAGGAAATCTGTCACTACTTTCACCTTCTCCCCTTCCATTTGCCGTGATGAAATAGGGGCATATGCCTTGATCATAGTTTTTTTTTGGTATTTAGTCTTAAGCCGGCTCTTTCACTCTCCTCCTTCACCCTCATCAAGAGGCTCTATAGTTCTTCCTCTTCGCTTTCTGCCGTTAGAGTGGTATCATCTGCATATCTGAGGTTGTTGATGTTTCTCCTGCCTATTTTGATTCCTGCTTGTAACTCATCCAGCCCGGCATTTCTCATGATGTGCTCAGTGCATAGGTTAAACAAACGGTGACAGCAGACCCCTGTTGTACTCCTTTTTCAGTCTTGAACCAATCAGTTGTTCCACACAGGATTCTATCTGTTGCTTCTCGACCTGCATACAGGTTTATCAGGAGACAGGCAAGATGGTCTGGTATTCCCTTTTCTCTAAGAATTTTCCACAGTTTATCATGATACAGTCAAAGGCTTTAGCATAGTCGATGGAACAGAGATATTTTTCTGAAATTCCCTTGCTTTCTCTAAAATTCAGCAAATGTTAGCAATTTGATCTCTAGTTCCTCCTCCTTTTCTAAACTGAACTTGAACATCTGGAAGTTCTTGGTTTGCATAATGCTGAACCTTAGCATGCAAGATTTTAAGTATGACCTTACTATCATGGGAGATGAGTACAATTGCCTGATGGTTAGCACACTCTCTGGTACTACCCTTCTTGGGAATTGGGATGAGGATTGACCTTTTCCAGTCCTGTGGCCACTGTTGGGTCTTCCAGATTTGCTGGCATAATGACTGCAAAACCTTGATGGCATCATCCCTAAAGGATTCAAATAATTCTGCTGGAATTTAATTGCATCTTCTAGCTTTATTAACTGCAGTGTTTCTTAAGGCCCACTTGACTTTGCACTCCAGAATGTCTGGCCCTGGGAGACTAAAGCTAGCTAAGCACTTATAAATAGAAGCTCAATAAATATCTTGAATCCTGGCATATGGATTACATGGGGATTCTCTGCTCTCTTGTCCTTTCTAGGTGAGTATCTGGCTCACAGACGCCCTATTGCACTGACTTCTGTTCCTCCAGCACTCCGTGCCATCTTCTGCTTCTGTGTCTGTAAACATGCTGTTCCGTCCTCGTGGGACATTCTCTATACGTTTCCTCCTGGTTACCTGGCCTTGATCATACATACATCCTTCTCATCTTGGCTTGAGCACCACTTCCTCAGCACAGCCTTCTCGGGTGCCCTTCTCTCGGTGAGACTGCCTTGTGTTGGGATCAGCGCCAAAATACCGATCATATTTGTGTCCACCTTTGCATCAGTGCTCCAGTCTTCTCTGGAGTAGAAGTCCCACGGAGCTAAGAGCTTTGTTTCTCTTGTCCTCCCGACTCCCCTTCTGGTGTTTATGTCATCTGGCCCCTAATAGGCTCACAACAAACTGGAGTTGCAAAAAATGTTATTGGCATGTGTATTCTTGGCTTTATTATTGGAGACATTTAAAACTCAGTTTCTAGTTGCCATGAATAATGGTGGATATTTCCTGACTCTCAAGACAAAGCTGAAGAGAGGTGTGGCGCAGCTCATCAGGGAAGGCGTGGGCTGCAGTTTGATTCTGAGCTCATAGCATGTGATCAATTTCATTGATAAGGTATTTGTTGCGGAACCCCTTGATCACTGGGCTTCCCTGGTGGCTCAAACAGTAAGGAATCTGCCTGCAATGCAAGAGAACCTGGTTCAGTCCCTGGGTTGGGAAGATTCCCTGGAGAAGGGAATGGCAACCCACTCCAGTATTCTTGCCAGGAAAATCCCCATAGGGTCACAAGAGAGTCGGACACAACTGACCAACTGGCACTTACACTCTTCACTTTGTGGGGTCACTTGAGCAAGGATGACAGTACTGTCAGGAATCCAGTATTAGGTGCTGTGGTGGGAAAAACTGGTTGTGTCCAATTGGTGTTTAGTTTTTATTTGGATAGAATATACTTTGGTGTTATGTGAGTATCTAAAGAAATGGTCTAGGCCTAGGTCATGGAATTGCTAAATAAAATGTTTGGCTTCTCTGTCTGCCCCAGTTATAGTAGAATCATATTCCCATTTTCCTCACAATCTTTTTGTGGAGGAGTAAAATTAATTTCAAAACACAAATCTGAAAAGTTTCCCAGGAGCTGCATGTCTGTTTTTTTACATCACATCTTTGGTTTTACCTCCAAAGCCCAATGATGACTTCAGGTGAAAAAAAGCAGAGACTGAAAAAGAAAAAAGCAAAGACTGTTTCCTTATTAGCCAAAAAGAAAAAAAAAAAAAAAAAAAAGGACATATTCAGGTGAAGCCTTGATGTTTGATGTGAATGTATTAATAATTCAGGTTTTTCTAAAGCTAGGGGACTGGGATGCCCGCATGTAGCTTTGCTTAGGATCGTTATATGTTCTGTGAGCTTGCTTTCTATTTGAGAGGAAAAACTTGCCCTTTGAAGAAATGTGGCACACACACTCTTAATAGAACATGAAAGAAAAGGTTCTTCGTGCCAAGAAATCCCTCACGTGAGATGGAATCTCTTTCAGCAAATCTGGTGACAAGCTTTTTCCTGAAAGCTTGAAAGAAAGGTGAAATAATCTTTTGTGTTAAGTCATTTACTTTTGGCTGCGCTGGGCCTTCACTGCCGTGCAGGCTTTTCTCGTTGTGATGAGCAAGGGCTACTCTCCGTGGTGGCTCCTCTTGTTGCGGAACACAGGCTCTAGAGCATGTGTACTTCAGTAGTCGTGGCCTGCGGGCTCAGTTGTTGCAGCTCCCGGGCCCTAGAGGACAGGCTCAGTAGTTGTGATCCACGAGCTTAGCTGCCCTGAGGCACGTAGGATCTTCCTCGATCAGGGATTGAACCCGTGTCTCCTGCATTGGCAAGAGTTCTTAGAGTCATAGAGGAAGCCCAGGATGAAATAATCTTAACCTGTGTTCACGGCCATCCCCCTCAGCCTTTCATTCAGAGTGCGTGAAGCCTGCCTGAAAACTCAGACTCAGCGCCGGCAGCCCCTGTTGTACAGCCAAACGGTGTGCAAAGCCCAGCTTTCCAGGTGGCACAAGATCTAGATCTGCTGGAACACAGTGTGATTCAAAAAACGAGATGTTAGGACTTCCAGAGTAGGGGTAACCCACCAGCCTCTCAGGGTCACGTTCAAGTTCAGAACTGTGTCGGCGGTTCAACAACAAGGGAAACAAGCTACTTTGCAGGTTTTGGGGATTTTGGTTTTTCCCCTCTAAGCAAGGACTGAACTACTTTTCCTGTATCACATTGGGCTCCATACCTTTTCCTCCGTACCTTGCTTCCCTGGTGGATCAGTGGTAAAGAACCTGCCTGCAGTGCAGGAGACCCAGGTTTGGTCGCTGGGTGGGGAAGATCCCCTAGAGAAAGAAATGGCAGCGCACTCCAGTATTCTTGCCTGGAGGATTCCATAGACAGAGGAGCCTGGTGGGCTACAGTCCAAAGGATCCCAAAGAGTTGGACGCCACGGAGTGACTAACGCTTTAACTTTCTTTCACATTTTCCTGAAGCAACAGCCCCGTTTACAAGTTCCATTTTGCTTAGGGTATCAATATCTTGCTGCTGCTGGGAGCTTTCTGCCTTCAATTCTGAGTCTCAGTAAAAGTCCACCCACCTTCATATTTGCGAGTTTTCCCATGCTGTTAACATTCCTCTTTAAATGGAAACACAGTGTTTCCAGCTCTGCCCTGCTTGCTTGACCCTCTGTATCACTGATGATTTGTAGAAATCAAATAGGCATCGCTGCCTCTGCATTCTTTTCCCAATTTGAGTCTTTCCTCTGTTTGGAGAGACGGCTGTGTGCTGTTAGTGAGGGCCCTATGACCTCAGCCTTTGGCAAGAATTCAACAAAGGCAAGACCTCAGCCAAGAAATTTAACCAGATCAAACTTCTGAACAGCTTCCAAAACACAGTATCAGGGCTTCTATCTTCCCAAGTAAGGACCCAAATAACCCCTGAAAGCCATGTCTGTCGGCGACACAAATGTAATAAAAATACATGAGGATATTACTACTTTTTTTTCTTTTAATCAGTAATATCCTAGGGTGAAATACGACAATTCTTTCCTTCCTATTGGAAGTGGTAGCCATCATAAGTCCCCCCGGCTGTTTTTTCCCCCCTGCTCTCAATAGATGCATTTTTTGTTTGTTTTTAGTTTGCTTTTGTTGTCATGAAAATCAGGATTTAGCTCTCTACCCAAATACGTGAGAATTATTTTTAAATTTTATGACATCTCAGATGGGTCTAGGGTAAAGAATGTACACTTGTTGAGATATGAAAAGCAATCTCTTGAGAGCATTTTGTGGGAATCATGCTATTTAAGTATTTCTGTGCTTTCCCAAACCACTCTTGGCTTCCTGCCCTGGGGAGTGAAGCCTCATCGCAGAAGGGCAGGGGAGAAACTCTGGATTAGAAATCGAGAGATGTAAAAACTGACCTCAATACCTACTACAAATTTGTTTTGTCTTCCTGGGCAAATCTTTTCCTTTCTCTTTACCCCGTGGTGAACTGATTGGTATGATAATATGGTTAAAACTGAGCCCACTTAAATCAGTTTAAACTTGATTTAATTTTGTTGTTCTTTTTTCCACTGCAGTGTCCTCTTATCAAATTGTAAACTTACATAAACTCTGCTGCTGCTAAGTCACTTCAGTCGTGTCCGACTCTGTGCGACCCCATAGACGGCAGCCCACCAGGCTCCCCCGTCCCTGGGATTCTCCAGGCAAGAACACTGGAGTGGGTTGCCATTTCCTTCTCCAATGCATGAAAGAGAAAAGTGAAAGTGAAGTCGCTCAGTCTGTCCGACTGTTAGCGACCCCATGGACTGCAGCCCACTAGGCTACTCCGTCCATTGGATTCTCCAGGCAAGAGTACTGGGGTGGGGTGCCATTGCCTTCCCCGTACATAAACTCTAGTACATCATTTAGATACAAGATAATACATGAATTCTAAGTTAATCTTCATGAGAGAGTTAAGCCATGAAAACAGGCTGTTTGAGCCTTTATAAACAGGTGAAATGGGAGTCATATTAATTTCCTAAGGCTGCTGTAACAAATTACCACAAACTGCTGGTATCTTTTTTTTAATATTTATTTATTGGGCTGCATCTGGTCTTAGTTGCAACTTGCAGAATCTTCCTTGTTGCACACAAACTCTAGAAACGTGGGCTTATTAGTTGTGGCAGGGGTCTTACTTGCTCTGAGGCATGTGGGATCTTAGTTCCCTGACCAGGGATCAGACCTCTGTCCCCTGCACTGGAAGGTGGATTCTTTACTACTGAACCACCAGGAAAGTCCCAAACTTGCAGTTTTAAACAACGGAAGTTTTATTACCTCACAGTTCTGGACGGAGAAGGCAATGGCACCCCACTCCAGTACTCTTGCCTGGAAAATCCCATGGACAGAGGAGCCTGGTAGCCTGCAGTCCGTGGGGTTGCTGAGGGTCGGACACAACTGAGCAAATTCACTTTCACTTTCATGCATTGGAGAAGGAAATGGCAACCCACTCCAGTGTTCTTGCCTGGAGAATCCCAGGGACGGGGGAGCCTGTTGGGCTGCCGTCTATGGGGTCACACAGAGTCGGACACGACTGAAG
>SJYX01014759.1:233521-252581 GCA_006410675.1 Oreotragus oreotragus | reverse complement strand
CATTGGAAAAGACTCTGATGCTGGGAGGGATTGGGGGCAGGAGGAGAAGGGGACGACCGAGGATGAGATGGCTGGATGGCATCATTGACTCGATGGACGTGAGTCTGAGTGAACTCCGGGGGATGGTAATGGACAGGGAGGCCTGGCGTGCTGCGATTCATGGGGTCCCAAAGAGTTGGACACGACTGAGCGACTGACCTGACCTGAATTAACACTAGTAACCAATTCACTTCTGTGTTTTTTTAGTAATACCATATGGAGAAAAATACTGGTGCACACTAATCAGTAAATATAAATGATTTTATTTTAATGTAAACATGTCATTTTGCTGTCTCAATCTTGATCCTTCAGTTAAACTGATCCCAAGGTCTGAAAGAGCCACGTGGGGAAATGTATGCATCAACATTAAACAACTGACAATTTCTTGAATAACACTCACCTTCCTTATTGGAGAGGGTTCACTTTTTTAAAGAAGTTGATAAATGAACTCTGGAGGAAGCTTAAATCATCATTATATTTGGCTGACATTGTTTTTCTTTTCTTTCTTTTTTTTTTAAAGCTTCCATTTTATTTTATTTTACTTTACAGTACTCTATTGGGTTCATGTTTGGGAGTTTGTGTACACCCATGGCAGATTCATGTCAATGTATGACATTGTTTTTCAATATCATCATACCCTGAGTTTAATGGCACCGTTTGAAAACATCTCACTAGTGACATGTCCTGTCACATTCCTTCAAAATTTCAAAAGAGTAAAAATAGTGTTGTTTCTGCTATTGTGAGCTGTGATGGGGGGAGCATGAAATCCGAAGGAACCCTTTCAACTGGTTGAAAACAGTGTCCAGCTCGTCCAGCTGGTCCAACTAAGTTATATTCAGGAGATGTTTCTTTAATGGAGGTTTAGGGCTTCCCTGGTGTTTCAGACAGTGAAGAATCTGCCTGCAAAGCAAGAGACCCGGGTTCAATCCCTGGGTCGGAAGAGTCCCTGGAGAAGGGAATGGCAACCCACTCCAGTAATCTTGCCTAGAGAATCCCCATGGACAGAGGAGCTTGGCAATCTACAGTCTGTGGGGTTGCAAAGGGTCGTACACGACGGTATGACTAACAATTAACACTTTTCTAACACATAAATAATTTATATTTTTATTGGAAATATCTGCACCAGAACCTTGTTTTGAAACTACTAAAATATTGTGTTAAAACATGCATTCTGGAACTTAACACGTTTATCATGAAAGTAACTCTGAAATGTCCCCAGTTTTAAGACTGGGGACATTGTAAAACCTGTAATAAATTTGACAGTTTTTATGGCTTTATCCAACTTCTTCCAGAATTGCTTCACGACCTTTCAGCACAAGTGCAGTGACCACCAGCACGTTTCAGTAACTGCTTTTATCTGAACAACTCTTTCTATAGCCTCAGTATATACATGGTTCATTTTTGATAAGTTGTTCAATATCATAATCTAAAAGCATTTTTCCCCCCTGTTGTGTTTTATCTAATATGTCTTCCTTGGGTTCATTTGGATTACTTCATATAAAAAAACAAGCAAAATGCAGAGATCAGCCAATTCACATTTTCATTCAGCTGAATTATACAAGTTTTAAGGGAATTCACCAGATGTATTTTGATGTGTATTTTTGGGTAAGAACAGTGGTGCTACCCAGCATGGTATGGGTCCTCAGGGATATTTATTTGCAAATCTGTGGGGGCATTTTGCTTGACACTAAGTTTCCTTGAATGAAGGTTGCTAAGTAACTTGTACTTGTCTCATCTGAAATATTGGCAGAAAATGAGGGTAGTTACGTTTCTGTACATGTCAGCTTGGGCTTTCTGGTGGCTCAGTGGTAAAGAATCCACCTGCCATTGTGGGAAGTGCAGGTTTGACCCCTGGGTCAGGAAGATCCCCTGCAGAAGAAAATGGCAACCCACTCCAGTATTCTTGCCTGGACATCCATGAACATAGGAGCCTGGTGTGCTACCGTCCATGGGGTCACAAAGTTGGATACGACTTGTACACTAAACAATGCAAAAATGTCTGTTTATTTAATACAGCTGAACCTCGAACAAGCTCTGATAGAATTTGTCTTTTCCTCACTTAAAGCTTTGGATTTTCCTGTTAAGGAGTTAGTTTTCATTATCAGATTTACATTTGGTTCACAAAAAAATTTGTTCTGTTGACACCAGGCAGGATCATCTGAATTCCTTACCTTTTGAACTTCTGTGTTTTGTCTCCAAATCCTGTAATTGTGCAAGGTTAGAAATGGTACGTGGAGAAGGTGATGGCAGCCCACTCCAGTCCTCTTGCCTGGAAACTCCCATGGATGGAGGAGCCTGGTGGGCTGCAGTCCACGGGGTCACAAAGAGTCGGACACGACTGAGTGACTTCACTTTCACTTTTATGCATTGGAGAAGGAAATGGCAACCCACTCCAGTGTTCTTGCCTGGAGAATCCCAAGGACGGAGGAGCCTGGTAGGCTGCCATCTACCAGGTCGCACAGAGTCGGATGCTACTGAAGCAACCTAGCAGCAGCAGAGATGGTACAACTTCACTGAATGAAATACAAGAAGTTGGACAGTCTTAGATACACTGAAATGACTTTCAGTGATGGATATTTCTCATTGTAACTTTCTTGACTTCAAAAGCTCTCCTGTGAAACTTAAAGACATTTGCTTTCATTTCATACAGTGTTGTTACAGTGGTATGGTTGATTTCTTGATTATCACTTTGTGCCAAATTGGCACTTTAGTCATGAGACCATCTTATTTTACTTAAAATCTTATTTTCTCATTAGATTTCATTCTTTAACCCATGATTCACTTCTACTTTTAAAGGTAATTACTTTGTCTCATGAGAAAAAAATTTTTAAAATATCCAAAGTTTACCATAAGCCTTAAGCTTAGGTAATAATCACAACATATGTGACTTGTTGGCCACACAGCTTTCTGTGGCTTTCTGAGCAAGTGCTGAGTAGAAGCATCTGAGCCTCACCTGGCATTTGATGAATCTGATTAATGTCTGCTAGGCTAAGTCTACTCTCCTGCCTAATTTTACAGAAGAGGCCACAAGCAAGCCTGAATTAAAAAAAAACAACATATGTGACTTGTTGGCCACACAGCTTTCTGTGGCTTTCTGAGCAAGTGCTGAGTAGAAGCATCTGAGCCTCACTTGGCATTTGATGAATCTGATTAATGTCTGCTAGGCTAAGTCTACTCTCCTGCCTAATTTTACAGGAGAGGCCACAAGCAAGCCTGAATTAAAAAAAGAAAAAGACTTGCAGAGTTACTACTTTTTTGGTGTATTTCATACATGCTAAGTAAAGTGTTAATTGCTCAGTAGTGTCCGACTATTTGTAATCCTTTGAACTGCAACCTGTCCATGGAATTCTCCAGACAAGATTACTAGAGTGGGTTGCCTTGCCCTTCTCCAGGGGATCTTTCTGACTCAGGGATTGAACCCATGTCAATTCTTTACCATCTGAGCCACCAGTGGCTGAAAAAGCTGTAATTTAAGGTCTGCATAAAAATGAAGAAACTGAATGGGAGTTAACTGTGTATTCAAAGTTGGTGTTTTTAGTGACATTGTGGTTAAAATCTCACAGCTGGTTCCCCACCATCCCAAGCTCTCAGGTCCTTAGTAGTGTTCAGCTTGGGCTGGTCCACTTCCTCCTTTTCTTTATCTCAGTCCAGTCTCCCCGTTTCCATGTCAGCCTCAGTGTAAGTGATTCCAGGGTAGGCAGGAGCCCATCTCAGGATCTTTGTCCTTTTCCCGTGTGAATGTGTGCTCAGTCGTTCGGCAGTGTCCAGCTCTTTGTGACCCAGCGGGCCCCATGAACCCACCAGGCTGCTCAGTTCACGGGATCCTCCAGGCAGGGATCCATGCTCTCCTCCAGGCGCCTTTTCCCTTACCCAGGTCCCCAGTTCCAAACTCACAAGGGCTACCCCAGATAACAGAAGGGGACACTTCACTTGGTCTTTTCTTGGCTTGTTTCCCCCGGGGAGTAAATGCCAGGTCTGCCTGTATTTTTTTAATTCACGCCAAACAATCTGGCTTCCCCGCTGGATCAGTCAGCAAAGAATCTGCAATGCAGAAGACCAGGGTTCGATCCCTTGGTTGGGAGGATCCTCTGGAGAAGGAAATGGCAACCCACTCCAGTATACTTCCTTGGAGAGCTCCATGGACAAGAGGAGCCTGGTGGGCTAGAGTCTATGGGGGTGCAAAGAACTGGACATGACTGAGCGACTGAACTGAACTGAGTGATCAACATTTTCACTTTATTCTTTCTTACAACTTGGCAAAAACTATGGCTCTGAAATTGCGCTTCGATGCCCTCTTTTCTTCATGTCAGGAGCCCCAAGCAATGTGTTGCACCTTTGCTCTGCAGATGGTCTCCTGGCCGGTGGACACCGTGGCTATGCATGTGGGGCCCATGGAAACTCCTGGGTCTTCACCATCCCATTAGGAGCTGCACAGGGAAACCCAGGGAGCTATTTCTAACGTTTCCTGGTTACAGTCTCCACAGTCTTGCCCCCTTACAATGCAGGGTGCTTCTGTGTGTCTGGGGCTTTCAAAGTCCAAGCTGAACATGTGTTCTCTTTGCTTTGGGATTCCCCAGCGAAAGGTTTTCCATCGTGCCTTCTCTCTCCTGGTGACTGGCCACCATGCCACCACCATGCTACTTCCCTTCTTGAAGCTCTCCTTTTTCCTTCTGCTGAGAGGTTTTTGTCTATTTGGAGTGAGGAATAAGGGAGAACAAGGAAAATCTGTCCTTCCAGTGTGTGTCTACTTTTTGTAATGTTTTGTTCTATCTGGGTAGGAGCGAGGAGTGCACTTTCCTTTGAGTTAGAGATTAAGATCATGACATCTTTTTTTCTCCCTGTTTTACAGTCACAGATACACTGACAAGTCCTGGGAGGATCAGTCATTTTACTGGGCATGTGTGAAGGAGTGCATCATTAATGCTTTGAAATACCATCATGCCACATAAATGAAGCACACACAATGAAACAAAAAATTAGCACCTTAACATCAATCAGTTCTTCCTTGAAATTTCCTTCCTTGAAAGTGGTTTGGCTAGAAGATGTCGAAAGTTCCTTCAGAGAAACCCTACAGTTTTACATTTGCTAAGTGATGATGACAATTATACTTTGATTTCTCAAAGATTAACACAGCAAAACAATCGCTGGTCATTCCCTTAAACAATAGCGGTATCAAGGAGATTGTTCTCTGTAGGGAAAATGCCAGTTAGTGGCCTGAAGGAGGAAGGAGAAGAGAATTATAGGATCCTTAGAATAAGGAAAGCCAGAATCCCTATTAAAAGGAAAAAACATTTTTCCCTACCCACAGACCACTTCTGACACCAAATGTGTATAGCTTTTTTTTGTTTTGTTTTTCCCTCAAACCAAAAAATTCTTCATCTGTCTCAATACCATTTGGGTGCTGCAGTCCAACTCTGACACTAACTATTCTGAATTAGCAGAGATCCCAAACAGGTTGAGGGCTCAATCCCACAAGACTGCCCCCCGACTTCTGATGCCAATAGCAGATCTCAGGATGTCTTCTCTGTACTTCTGACCAACTGGCTATAAGTCAGGGATTCCCACAACTTTTTCCTCCAGTTCAATAATTTGCTAGATGACTCACATAAGTCAGAGAAACATTACTTACATGTGTGGTTTATTATGAAGGATATAATAAAGGATACAGAAGAACAGCCAGGTGATGGGGTACAGAGGGCAAAATCTGGAAGGGTCTTGAGTGCAGGAGCTCAAGGGAAAAGAAGCTCCTTGAGGTCGGGAGTACCATCTTCCCAGGATGTAGATGTGCTCATCAACCCAGAAGCTCTCTGAACCCCATGGTTTTGGGATTTTTATGGAAACTTCATCACATAGGCATGATTGGTTATTAATTCATTCTCCAGCCCCTCTCTTCTCCCTGGAAAATGGTTTATGGGGCTAGAAAAAAAAAAATCCCAAACTAAGCTATCATGGCTTAATCTTTTGGTGAGCAGCCGCCATCCTGAAGGTATCCAGGAGCCACCAAGAGTCACCTCATTAGAACAATGACTGGGGAAATCCCAAGGGATTCAGGAACTCTGTGTCAGGAACCTGAAGCAGAGACAAAATGTATATTTCTTGTTATGTCACACCTGTATTAAATAAATTTCAAATAAAAGAATTTATCAATAAAGCTGGTTTCTGTAAAAATAATATTTAAATTTCAAAAAGATCATGAAAACATGAACAGGCTTATGTAAGTTAGTTATCAGCCTTTGAAAAATTTTAATGCTTGATACAATGATACTAAAAGTATCAGTGAAAAGATTTGTTATTTTGATATTAATGCATGTTTTTAAAAAGAAAACTGAAGGAGGTATTTCCTTCCTGCCTGAGAAGAACCAATAGATATTATAATATAATAGATATAATAGTATCTTAAATAGCTGTCCTAATAGCTAACAAAACCTAAAATGCTTTGATTTAATTATTTTCCCTTTTGTTTAATCCATGCACATTTCAGAGAAAAATTCATCCAAACATCAGATTAATCTTTTGATTCATAAGAACGCTGATTTGGAAGATGTTAGTGCTCTGTTTCCAAGTATCTTGTTTATTAGATAGTCAGTGTTCATGAGTTTTGCTGAGAGAAATCATAATTAAACTTCTGATGGTTATAGTTGGGAAGCCGTGCCTCCTTTCACGGTGACAAAGTATCATGACATGTTGTAAGGGTTCAACGTCCTTGTTACAAGTTTGTGGCATTTTTAGGTGGAAAAAATGGACAGAGAGAGGGTTATAGATGATCTTATATGAAAACAGACTCTAAATTCAGAATCAAAATTCTGAAACGCATGGAAGCCTCTGAAGAATGGAGAGAATGTCTTTCAAGACCATTGAAATTGATGAATTGAGACTTAATTTTGACTTAGATATCAACTAGCAATAATTATTTACTTCTTTCCCAAGGCAAAAGTCCAAGGCAAAATATGCAATTTGTTCAAATCCTATAGTTCTTTTACTCTGGTGCAAATAATGATAATACAATTACCAATAAATAGACCTACACATCCTTTTAAATATTTAGATTTTCCCTCTAGATTTTGACACTGACTGGCAACACTGAGCAAGTCAGTTGGATACTAATATGTCACATGGTGTTATTTAAACTGAAGATATTGAATTTTGTCATTTGTTTAACCACATCCTTTTTTTTTTTTCTTCCTTTTTTTTTTTTTTTTTTTTTTGGTCTCTCGGTGTGTAGGATCTTAATTCCTCAACCAGGGATCAAACCCGTGCTCTCTGCAGTGCACGAGCGCAGTCTTAACCACTGAACTGCCAGCGAAATCTCAGGAAATTTGTTTAAGAAATTGTCACAGTATGACAATGAAAAGGTTATATTTTTTTCCCTCTTGGGTCTCATTTGTTCAACACGTAAATAAAACCAAACTTTTATGGCCAAATGTTTTTCCTCCAAAGCTTTTCAATGTATTTTTCATTTAAAAAGAAAACCGTTCAGNTCTTTTTTTTTTTTCTTCCTTTTTTTTTTTTTTTTTTTTGGTCTCTCGGTGTGTAGGATCTTAATTCCTCAACCAGGGATCAAACCCGTGCTCTCTGCAGTGCACGAGCGCAGTCTTAACCACTGAACTGCCAGCGAAATCTCAGGAAATTTGTTTAAGAAATTGTCACAGTATGACAATGAAAAGGTTATATTTTTTTCCCTCTTGGGTCTCATTTGTTCAACACGTAAATAAAACCAAACTTTTATGGCCAAATGTTTTTCCTCCAAAGCTTTTCAATGTATTTTTCATTTAAAAAGAAAACCGTTCAGTTGACAAGACTGCAAATCCTATGGTTGATGCTTCCAAACTATAGGATAGTTGTCAGAGAAATCGAAGATGAACAGATAGAGTTATGCTTGTAAACCTGCTTGAGAATTAATCATCAGAAAGTTGGAGGAAAATAGTTTTCATGGTCCTTCAAAGGGTAAGACTGATTTCCCAGAGACTTAGATATCTTTAGTTCGAATTGCCATCCACAGGACAGCTCTTCTAAGACTGCACTTTCCAAAGCTTTCTCCTGGCCTTGAAGAGCGACATGTGGTCTGCAGATGTCTCTGTCACCTGACAAATGGCTCTGAACAACAGCCAGATCTCTTCTGTTCTTCACAGAAATTTCCTTAGATGCACATTTTTTTTTTCTCCATCAGCCTTTCCTCTTCTGAAGTTTCAGATGAAGAGAGACATTCTCTAAATCATTCATCTGAATAAACTGGTCAAATGTCGCTTCATACATACCACATGGTCATAGAAATATCTTCTCAGAAAGTCTATATTGACCTCCAAGAAACTGCTACTCCTGCTTTTTTTCAAAAGAATAAAACAAGATTTTGATATCATGTTCAGGAGTAATTCTGAAATGTAACGTGATTTTAGAGACTGCAGATCTGTTTGAGAATTTTGCCTCAAGGACTGGAGGGACTGGTAAAGTAGGAGAGATGGATCCTAGAATTTTCTCCTTCTGAACTCTGTATGGCCTGTGTGTGTGTGTGTGTGTTTTTCCTCCTGGGGTAAAGAACAGGTTGGTCTAAAATACATTATCTTTACAGTGTTTCCAGTCATAGGATGTGACTTCATTTTCCTTGTTATTATTGGGCTGTAGGGTACCCTTCTGGAGTGCATGGTGGTGATGTTGATAGTGAACTGTAATGAGAGATATCACTGGAAATGAAGGGCTGGGTAAATTTTGGAAGACTTGGACTCCTAGACCTAAGAGTTTCGATTTAATTGAATAAGAATACAGGCTTTTTCAGCATGATTTGCACATTCTACTTGTCTGCATAATCACTTACACATCTTTGTATTTTTTTTAATGGTAGCTGGCATGTTATTTATTTTTAATTACTATGGGGAAAAAAAGAATGCAGGATTCATACATGTTACAACATGAATAAACTTTAAAACTATCTTTAGTGAAAAAAATCCATATAGAAAAGGCCACCCAGATCCCATATTCACCATGTCTGCTTTTATTATTTTTTTAATATTTCATCTTTGTATTTTAATTCTCCAGGAAATGATTGGTCTTATAGTATTTCAATCTGAATCATGTATATGAAAACAGTTGATAATGAAAGGAACATGGCACAGGAACTGAGATCTTGGATTCTAGAATCAGGAAGACCTAGATTAAGACCTGGGGAAGGCAATGGCACCCCACCCCAGTACTCTTGCCTGGAAAATCCAATGGACAGAGTAGCCTGGTGGGCTGCAGTCCATGGGGTTGCTAACAGTCGGACAGACTGAGCGACTTCACTTTCACTTTTCACTTTCATGCATTGGAGAAGGAAATGGCAACCCACTCCAGTATTCTTGCCTGGAGAATCCCAGGGATGGGGGAGCCTGGTGGGCAGCCGTCTATGGGGTCACACAGAGTCGGACACGACTGAAGTGACTTAGCAGCAGCAGCAGCAGATTAAGACCAACTCTACCATCCACCATTTGTGTCTTTTGGGGCAAGCATCTTAACTTTCTTAAGCCTCAGTTACCTCACCTTCCATGGGAATACCTATCTTGGAAGGTTGCTGTGAATATCAAATGAGAAAGTATGTATAAACTACATAGTATAGATTAGGGCACATGGTAAATTATTAGTAAATATTGTTATAAATAGTTATTATTGAAATTAAAAAATCACTCTTAGAGTTATTGTGCCCCCCCATTCATATGTGGGGTCCTAACCCCCAATGTGACTGTATATCAAGAACGAGCTTTTAAGTAGATAATTAAGGTTAAATGGGCCTTTCCCAGTGGCTCAGCAGTAAAGAGTCTACCCGCAGTGCAGGAGCCACAGGAGACGTGGGTTCGATCTTTGGGTCAGGAAGATCCCCTGGAGGAGGGCATGGCAGCCCACTCCAGTATTCTTGCCTGGAGAATCCCATGGACAGAGGAGCCTGGTGGGTTGCAGTCCACAGGCTCGCAAAGAGTCAGACATGACTGAGGACTTGGTACACGTGCACAAGGGTAAATGAGGGCAGAAAGTTTGGAGCCCTATCCAATGGGACTGNGAGGAGGGCATGGCAGCCCACTCCAGTATTCTTGCCTGGAGAATCCCATGGACAGAGGAGCCTGGTGGGTTGCAGTCCACAGGCTCGCAAAGAGTCAGACATGACTGAGGACTTGGTACACGTGCACAAGGGTAAATGAGGGCAGAAAGTTTGGAGCCCTATCCAATGGGACTGGTGTCCTTACAAGGAGAAGAAGAGATACAAGAAACTCTCTTTCTGCACCTGTATACAGAAGAAAGGTTGTATGAGGGCATAGTGAGAAAGTAGCCATTTATCCACCAGAAACAAGCCTCCTCCAAAACCAGCCTAACAGCACCTTGATCTTGGACTTTTAGCCTCCAGAACCATGAGAAAATAAATTTTGGTTGTTTAAGCCAGCTAGTTTGTGGCATTTCATTATGCAAGCCCTAGCAGACTAATATCCATTTAATGAAATTGTACTCAATAGTAAGATCTTATAATAATTAAAAAAAATCCTATTTTGTATGCCAAATGAATCAATATCATGGAACTTAACCTTTGAGCAAGACAATGAAGACTTTTCCCATCAGTGTAGACAGTGATGGTTGAAACATAAATGTTTAGTTGCAGCTTGAGAAATTCATCAGAAAATCATCTGGTGAGCTGACTGTCGAGCCAAGGTGACTTGGTCACTTGTCTTTTATGCTCCAGCAAAATAGTCCAGGTTTGTTTACATGGTGGGAGAGTTCCAAGAACAGCCGAGGATAAAGTCCAGTGTGAAAGTATGTATTAAGCTTCTGCTTGCATTACATTGGCTAAAGGGAGTCACATGACCTACATAGATTCAAGAGTAAATCTACATTGGCAGGGAGATAGAATTTGAGGCAGTTTTTACAATTTTCCACATCTTTTATGTTAGCTACAGAATAAGACCATCTGAAGTCTAAGCTGAGCTGCTGCTGCTGCTGCTGCTAAGTCACTTCAGTCATGTCCGACTCTGTGTGACCCCATAGACGGCAGCCCACCAGGCTCCCCCATCCCTGGGATTCTCCAGGCAAGAATACTGGAGTGCGTTGCCATTTCCTTCTCCAATGCATGAAAGAGAAAAGTGAAAGTGACGTCGCTCAGTCTGTCTGACTGTTAGCGACCCCATGGACTGCAGCCCACCAGGCTACTCCGTCCATGGGATTCTCCAGGCAAGAGTACTGGGGTGGGGTGCCATTGCCTTCCCCGAAGCTGCGCTACCCGTGTTGAATAGTCACAGAGCTATGTCAGTCCTTTCGAGTGTTACTAGCTGCTGAATGTAGTTACTAATCTTACTGTAAGCATGTCCTCAAACTCTCTTTTTACGTGTCACTAAAGTTGCAGCTACCTGTTTGATCTTGTTTGTTCAGGGACTGGTAGGAGGGACTTAAATAAGCTTCCAAAGAATTATTCATCTTTTGTTGTTTAATCATGGGAATTAAATGCTGGTTTCACTGGTAAAGAATCATGAATGTTTTGAAACTCCTAAAATTGATACACTGTCCGATTTTGTAGACAATATAAAAGGTCTTGGTTTTCTTTACTAAGAAAATCAGGGGAATTTTCCTTAGGTCAGTGGTTAAGACTGTGCTTTTACTGCTGAAGGCCCAGGGTTTGATCCCTGGCTGGGGATTCCACAAGCCACATGGTATGACAAAAAAAATACAGCTGGTTTTGTTGTTGTTGTTGTTTCACTAGCAGCATTTCAGTATAATACTGCAGAATTCTAGAATGCCATCTTCTGTATTGTATGGGTAGCAACATGGATGTTATTTCTGCCACATAAGTTCAGTTCCAAGAATCCTCTTCCTTTTCATTCCAGGATAACCGAGGCTTCCCTGGCTATCTGTAAAGCTGCCCTCCATTTTGAGGAATTTTAAGACCTGGAGTGAGGGTGCAATTGATTCTGTCCTTTGAGCCTGGTACATTCTCTGATTGAGGGCAACAAATGGTCTACATGTGGTCATTGAGTTAGCAAACTTGCTGAAATTACTGGATTTTTGGATTATACAGTGTGTAGAAAGAAACCTCTTGATGCAAATAGTTTGCAAGCCTAGAATTTTTTGTTTTCCCCTGCGAAAAGCTTTATTGTTTCCATCTGCTCCATGGCTTGGGCTAGAACGCGAAGATGATTAAAAAGCTGCCTAGTGGCTGCAGGGAGAGGCTTGGACAGAAAACCAGACACTGGGGGATTGCCAGAGAGGCCCAGGAAAGGCTGCTGGGCTCCCGAGGCTCCTAGTTAATGCGTGCGAGGGTGAGGGGTATTTGCCCAGCCTGGAGGCTGCCAGGCTGGGAGGGCAGACAGGTGGGCTCTATATCTTCTAGATGAGTTTCACATGCTCATCTAGTTAAGGAGGCGGCTTCCAGGAAGTTGGACGGAGTCTGCGCCGGCAGAGCTCAAACTGCCTGGTTCAGGTTCTCCTCCCAGACCGTGGCGGCTTCCATGTCGTCTAGGGTTCCACCCCACTCATGGGGGCAGTTTCTGCCTGTCCTGGAAGGGGTGTGTCTGACACCCTGGTTTTGCATCTTCAAGAGAGGCTTGGCACCCTGACGCTTCTCCTCAGCCCATTCACAGAAGCAGCAGCATAGGCCCTGCAGACCCACTTCTTTGGGTGGAAGAAGCCGCCCCAGGAGAGGTAAGTGTGGGAGGCCCACAGATTCGGTTGACCCGAGGGTTGATGGGTAGACTTTATCTGATGGATCTGGGAGCTCCCGGTTGGTGGGCAGTAAGGTGCTAAGCACAAAAAGCCATGTTGGCTGGTCTTGGAGGTAGAGGATGGAGGGCAGAAAGGTCCCGAATGTTGTTGCTGACGAGGAGGTGGTTGGAGGCTGAAAGAAGCTACAGGCCTTGGGTCTGCTGTGTGCAAACACGGGGTACCCGGGACCCTCGAGTGCCCTGCCAGCTCACATAACCTTTGAGAACTGTTCTCAGGACCTGCCTCACTCAGAGCACAGGATATATATCCAAATATATTTATATGAACCTGGCTGGTTTCTTTTCTCTCCAGCTGTAAAAAGGTGCCTTCTGTAAGTACCTAATCATTTGTTAGACACTTTCAGAAAGGTTTTCTGGGATGACTTCTAGAATAGCTCCTTGTGTAACAAATACAGTCTTGTTCAGTCACTAAGTCCTTTCCGACTCTTTGCAATCCCATGGACTGCAGCATGCCAGGCCTTCTTGTCCCTCGGTATCTCCTGGAGTTTGTCTAAGTTCTCGTCCACTTAATCTTATCCTTTCTTGGAAAAGTGCTTCCATCATCTTTTGGAGAATTGTTGATGCTTTCTTAGTCCAAACATATGGTTTTGGTGAGGCTGTCTCTACCATAGGATGGGGCTCTTGCAGTGCTTATTTCCCAAGCAGGAGAACTGCTTGATCAGAGATGGGAGAAGTTAGATGGACCAATCAGAGACCTCCTCCAGCTTTTTTCTTTTTTTAATGAGAAGGTCATGTGCGCTTTCCTCTGTGGTTCTTTAAGGATGTTGCGAAGTTACTTATATGCAGTCTTGTAACCTCTAGAAGCAATCGTCTTTATCCTATTGTTTCTCCACAATAGCATTATTTCACATGCTATTGAATAAGTCCACAATACTCCACAATATTGATATTCCTTGTGTTGTTCTAAGGTGTTCTTTTTTTCTTAAGGAAGAGAGCAAGAAAACTGAATCTCAGCATTTTTCTTTTTTTCTTCCAATAAACAAGGTTTTGAGATTCACAGGAGAGGTCCTAAAGGAATCTAGACTTAGACTCTAACTTATACAACTAGTGAGAAACCTGAAGAATGAGATTGGCCTCAGCTGTATCCTTGAGACCAGAGGAGGGCAGCTGAGTTAGGGGAGATGGGGCATTGCTTATAGGAGACAGGAGTCGGAGTCAGTGGTCCTCACGTGCTCCAGGTGAAGAGGAGTTGGATCAAGATTCGGAGCCTGATGAGTTTCACTGTTGGCTGTCTTGAGGCAGCTGATGACTGTAACTCATCATCCTTCAAGAAAGCATCATGTGCTCTGTGGATTGACTTTAAATAAGCTCTATTGAAGTCCAGTCTATATATTTCAGGGCTTCCCAGGTGGCTCACTGATAAAGAATCCGCCCGGCAATGCAGGAGATGCAGGAGTAGCAGATTTGGTCCCTGGGCGGGGAAGATCCCCTGGAGAGGTAATAGGAACTCACTCCTGTATTCATTCCTGAAAAATCCCATGGATAGAAGAGCCTGGCAGACTACAGTCCATGGAGTCACAAAGAGTCACACACACACATGCTGTATATTTCATAAAGTCAGCTGTACTTCGGTTCCTGCTTTTACCTCTTTCTCCAACGACATGGCAGGGAGGAATCTCAACATCTGTCAGAATTTGTTTTGTTTTTTTTTTTTTCCGCTGTACAATGAGCGATTTTCTCAACCCCCTCTAATAAACAATCTATTCTTTCTCATTACTCAATTGATACCATATGTAACACTTACACATATAAATAGGCCTGTCTCTGGCAGGTCGCCATTTAAAATAAGAGGCCTCAAACTTCCTGCATTTTCCATAAAGGCTGAAGGATAGAAGGAAAGAGCTGTGAACATACCCACACTGTCAGTGGCCTGAGGCGGCGGGCAGGCAGCATTGAAATGCAAAGCTGATCAGTGGCGCCTGCCTAGGTCTTTACTACCTGGGGGACTGCACAAATGGAACTTTATAAACCTGAGTGGAGAAAGTTGGAGAATTTGGCAAAGCAGCACTATATCTACACGACTTCAGTTAAAAAAAAAAAGCACAAGCTGGGGGGAAATGGGAACAGTGCAGGTGGGTTACATAGAACGTTCTGGAATATTCTGAGCACATTGTGGGTTAAAACCAGTTTCGTTGAACTTGCCCTGAGAAGCTGCTGACTGATTCTCAACTCAGTCTATGTGGAACACAGTTCCCTTCATCACTACTTCAGAAAGATTCACATGAGTTTTGTTTTTTCTTCACTCTGACCTCAGACGTGGAAACTGTACCCTCTGCAAGCTGACCCTTAACATATAGAAGCAAGAACAAGCTTGCCCCAAATGGTGGAAATGTTGACTTTCATCTCTGTGGAGAAAAGCAATTTTATAGCAGGGAGAGGCCGCTGGTGCCCAGATCCTAGTCATACGCACGTATCTTTAAGTGAAAAGTGGAAACAGAGCCCAGAATTCAAAATTTAGTGGGAAAGCAGGCCAAGGTTCCCCCTGTCTTGCTTGTGAGCCCTTGACTACTTCATGTGCTGGTTGACTTGCAAATGGCTGAGACTCACTGAACTCTCTTCAAAGCCAGTCTGATACAAAATGCCGCATCGACGTTGTATCGCTTTCCTTTTTTGTTTTGGGGACCAGTGGGATGGACCAGGTTCCTGGGCATAGCCTGTGAATGTGGGGCTGGGACGGACTAAGCACGGCCAGCACCTGTCTGATTGTGTCTGGAGAGCTGGGGCATATTTTTTCTCTCTGACTTCATTGGTTTGAACACGAAACAAAGAGGAGGTTTGATCAGGTTTGCACAGATTTGGTCCAAAATATTCTTAAAATTATGGGCTTCCCAGGTGGATCAGCAGTAAAGAATCCACCTGCTGATGCAGGAGATGTGGGTTCAATCCCTGAGCCAGGAAGATCTGGAGAAGGAAATAGCAACTTACTCCAGTTTACTTGCCTGGGAAATCCCAGGGCAGAGGAGCCTGGCAGGCTACAGTCCATGGGGTCCCAAAGAATTGTACACGACTTAGTGAGTAAAGAACAGTTCTTAAACATGCACTGAAAGTGGCTAATATATTCTCTTTATCTGTTGCCTAGACACAGTAACTTTGTGATGAAAAAATATATTGGTGTCTAAACTCAAAGAAATGGAAGTATTAGGTGTTCTGGGAAAACAGATGGATAACCTCTCTCTGTCCCCCTTTTGTACCCTCCCCTCTATCTCCCCATTTTCTCCTTTTTAAAAGTTAATAGATAAAGGATATTGTTAAGTGACTGTAAAAATAAGGTTCATGTTTAGACAGTTTCCCCAGCTGCAGTGCTCTGTTTAAAATACTCTGTTTTCATGGCCTACTGTTTATTTTACATTCAGAGATGTGGGCACATGGGAACCATTTGCAGAAAACACCTTTGTTTGCTTCTACGATTGATATAATACAGAAGCAGGGGGTAGAGATTCAACAAGCTGCCTTTCTAAAGCCAGATGTATACTCTATCCTCTTATTAATACTAGCAAGTACATTTATAAGAAAAAATGAAGTTATGGAAAGTAACGAAGAGATAAATCCATTCTGCCTTTGATTGTCACCCCCAAGATTTACACAAAATAGAAAGTTCTCAGGGATCACTGAGGGTCAAATTCTGGTGGAAATGCTCAGAGCCATTTCACCTACCTGTTCTGAAAAATTAATCATCAATGATAAAAGTGTTGTGCCTTAGGTTGACTCTCAGTACATCTATTACCAAAGATTGATCTGCAGGTGCCTTCAGATAGGTTTCTCCACATTTGATTTCAATTTCTCCTTCCCCTAATCAATCCATCCTGTATTCTTCCACCAGAGCAATCTTTAAAACTGCAGACTGACCATGGATCCTTCCTGTCTTCAGTTTCATAATGGTTGTTCCTTTTTGCTTCTAGGGGAAGTAAAAATGATCTGTTGGTTGAAACCAACTTTCAAGAATATATGATACTTTTTTTGACCACATACTGTGAGCCTGAAAAAACAGGTAATAGTTGCCAACATTTAAAAACCAGAGAGTTTGATAGAAAAATCTGGATAGTCTGCCATTATTAAAGTGGTATGCCTGGCAACACTAGTCTTACACTTTGTATAAAAATAATCAAACTGTTCCATCTGGAAGGGCACTGTCTCCCCAGTTTCCCAGAGGACCCACACTTTCTGTCTTTTTTCTCATTTACATGATTTCACTTTTCTCATTTTCATGATCAGTCTGGCATTTACAGGCATTTAAATGGTCAACTCCTGGACCATGGGCTGAAGTCCAGCTCTTTGGCCTCACACGTAAGGACCATCTGACTCCTATTAACTTTTTAAGGCTCACTTCCCACATTTATTTTCTCTTCTGGAGCTTTCTACTCCAAAAATACAGGTTTCCCCCCAAGACACTATGTTATATTGCTATTTCCAGGCCTTTCCATCTATCTGAAAAGTCTGCCCACTTACCCGATTTATATTTTCCTTCTGTTTTTCTTACAGTGAACCATCCTTCTTGGTATTTTTTGGAGCATCTGAGCATACTTCCGTTACTGATTACATATATAAGTAAAATACAGAGTAATATAAAGTCAGGAGAAACTCTTATGAGCAGCAGGTATAAAATTCCTTGAAGGGAGATGCAAGGCTCTGCAGAGGAGAAGCTTGCTCAGGACCTGTAGGTGAGCCCCTTGGGCTCAGAGGACCCACTGAATCTCTCTATTCAGGTTCCTCTTTGGGAGGAGGGCTTCAGGTCCTTGCAATGTGGCTGGGGGTAAAGTTGAGAAGATGTTGAGTCACACAGTCATGTCCTCGGAGAAGGCAATGGCACCCCACTCCAGCACTCTTGCCTGGAAAATCCCATGGACGGAGGAGCCTGGTAGGCTGACATGACTGAGCGACTTCACTTTGACTTTTCACTTTTATGCATTGGAGAAGGAAATGGCAGCCCACTCCAGTGTTCTTGCCTGGAGAATCCCAGGGATGAGGGAGCCTGGTGGGCTGTCGTCTATGGGGTTGCACAGAATCGGACATGACTGAAACGACTTAGCAGCAGCAGCACACAGTCATGTCCTCCTCTTTGCGACTCCATAGACGGCAGCACACCAAGCTTCCCTGTCCTTCACTATCTCCTGGAGTTTGTGCAAACTCATGTTCATTGAGTCCATGATGCCATCCAACCATCTCATCCTGTCACCCCCTTTTTCTCCGGTCCTCAGTCTTTCCCAGCATCAAGGTTTTTTCCAATGAGTAGGCTCTTCACATCAGGTGGCCAAAGTATTAGAACTTCAGCTTTAGCATCAGACCATCCAATGAATATTCAGGGTTGATTTCCTTTAGAACTGACTGGTTCGATCTCCTTACATTCCAAAGGACTCTCAAGAATCTTCTCCAGCACCACAGTTCTAAAGCGTCAAATCTTTTATGCTCAGCCTTTATGATCCACCTCTCAACATCCATGCATGACTACTGGAAAAATCATAGCTGTGACTATATGGACCTTTGTTGGCAAAGTAATGTCTCTGCTTTTTAATACACTGTCTAGGTTTGTCAAAAGTTTTTCTTCCAAAGAGGATGCATCTTTGAAGATAGAGGAGGCTTGAAAGGGGAGACATTTCAAATGGAGGGTTTTTCATATAAAAACCATAGAAAGAACTGAATGTAGAATTAATTGAAAGTAATGAGAAGAGGTTGGCCCTCAGGGATGGCATAGAAGTGTGGAGAGTGGGTTGGGGGGGGCAGTTGCTTCTGACCATAAGCCTCCTATCATCTTTAATTTTTCAAAATCAAATTACTTTGATAAATTATAATTAGGAAAACATGAATGCAACAATTGATGTATTTTCTGTGATCCTCTCCCGTGGTCTTAGAAATCATCATAAAGAATTGTTAAAAAAAAATTAAATCTGCAATGATTATTTTTGTTAGGAAAACCTGTGAAGAATCTGGATTCTAAATACTGGCTAATGTGAGACCAGAAGTGTCAGCACTTGTGAAGGTCAGAACAGCTGGGATCTTAAGTTATGTTAATATTTTTCCGGGTATGATCTTTTTTTTTTCTTTTTTTTTTTTAAATTTAATTTTATTTTACTTTACAGTACTCTACTGGTTTTGGCATACATTGACATGAATCCACCACGGGTGTACATGAACTCCCAAACATGAACCCCTCTCCCTCCTCCCACCCCCCATCATCCCTCCGGATCATCCCCATACACCAGCCCCAAGCATCCTGCATCGAACACAGACTGGTGATTCATTTCCTACATAATAGTACACATATTTCAATGCTATTCTCCCAAATCATCCCACCCTCTCCC
>SJYX01014759.1:192777-231391 GCA_006410675.1 Oreotragus oreotragus | reverse complement strand
TTTTACTTTACAGTACTCTACTGGTTTTGGCATACATTGACATGAATCCACCACGGGTGTACATGAACTCCCAAACATGAACCCCTCTCCCTCCTCCCACCCCCCATCATCCCTCCGGATCATCCCCATACACCAGCCCCAAGCATCCTGCATCGAACACAGACTGGTGATTCATTTCCTACATAATAGTACACATATTTCAATGCTACTCTCCCAAATCATCCCACCCTCTCCCTCTCCCGGGTATGATCTTAAAAGAACTGATCAAACTAATACATGCAGTTGATTAAAAAATATATTGCAGAAGGCTATAGATAAAAAGCCACAGACCGCACCCTGTTAATCAGTTCCAGTCCCACCCTCTTGGCCCAGGTTCAGCCATTTAAAAAAAAATGTTTTTTGGGAAAGCTTTATTGGCCATATTCATACCCAGCTTCCCACGTGGCTCAGTAAGGAATCCGCCTGCCAGTGCAGGAGATGCAGGTTTGATCCCTGGGTCAGGAAAATCCCCTGGAGGAGAAAATGCAACCCTCTCCAGTATTCTTGCCTGGAAAATCCCATTGACAGAGGAGCCTGGCAGACACAACTAAGCATGCATGCACGTAATTTCAGATATCGTACCACAAGGGTAGATGTTCAGAACTTTGATTAAATCCTTTGAGGAAGACTTACATTTCTAGCAATGGTAAATGATAGTATACACAGTTTGTTTTTTACTTAGAACATTTTAATTCATTAAATAAACTCTGTATTTAGTTCTTATGGTAGTGATCTTCATAGCCCAAAATAGTATGCTAAGGTCACTGCAGCCTAGCTTTATAGCTGAGAAAATAAGTAGTCATGTAGTTAGTATGAAGCCAGAGCACATTGTTCAGACTTGACCACATCTCTCTCACTCAAGCGTCCTGGGCTTGTTGCAGGCTCTCCCTCTAGCTCCCTGCCATTGCTTCCGGACGGCAGAGCCAGATACGCAGAGCTAGGAGAGCCTCCTGTGTTTTGGGGCAGGGACCTCATGGCCATCAGTAGTGCAGGTATCTTTGGAAATTTAAATACAGCACGGGAAAGTTGTCCTGAACTGGGAAGTACTAATGGGGACTCCAAAACTTCCCTGATGCTTCAAACGTTGAAGAATCTGCCTGCATTGTGGGAGAACTGGATTTAATTCCTGGGTTGGGAAGATCCCCCGGGAAGGGCATGGTAACCCACTCCAATATTCTTTCTGGGAAATCCCATGGACAGAGGAGCCTGGCGGGCTACAATCCATGAGTCACAAAGAGTCAAACATGGCTGGGCAACTAATATACACAAAGGGGACTCCACCAATCAAACTGATTAAACCCCTGTCCTAATAAGCCTGATGGGGCTGACCTTCCACTCTCAGAGGGGACTTGCTGATCCTGGCTGCCCTCATAAGCTGTGCTGTCCCTCAAGTGAGTGAGTAATGATGGGATACCCCTTGGAGTGATGCTAGCAAGGGAGTGAACAGGAGGAGGACATGGTGACAGTCTTATACACACAAACAATTGCTTGTTGGTCTATATGAGGAAAAGTAGACAGTGCCTCAACAAGCTACCCCAGAGTGGTGACCACAATTCAGATCACAAAATAGAACAGTATCCGTAACCCAGGAGACTTCCCAGAACTCCCTGCAGTCACTACCCTCTTTTCTTCCAAAGATAAACACCATCCTAATTTACAACATTGTAGTTGTTTGTTTTTTTAACTTTTTAATTTATATTGGAGTATAGCTGATTAGCCACCAGGTGGCTCAGAGGTTAAAGCGTCTGCCTCCAATGTGGGAGACCTGGGTTCGATCCCTGGGTTGGGAAGATCCCTGGAGAAGGAAATGGCAACCCACTCCAGTATTCTTGCTTGGAGAATCCCATGGACTGAGGAGCTTGGTGGGCTGCAGTCCACGGGGTCACAAAGAGTTGGACACGACTGAGTGACTTTACTTACTTACAGCTGATTAGCAATATTGTGACAGTTTCAGGAGAACTTGACTTAGCTGAATATACCCAAGTAGCCATTCTCTGCTGAATTCTCCTCCCCTCCACCCTGCCACATAACATTGAGCAGATTTACATGTGCTATACAGCAGGTCCTTGTTGTCTAACACTATAGTTTATTCAGTTTTATAGCCTTGGAAACTCCTACATGAGAAAACATAAATGTTTATTCTAGAATCATTTGTTTTTGTTCACTCACTAAGTCGAATCCAACTCTTTTCAACCCCGTGGACTGCTGCTCACCAGGCTTGCCTGTCCTTCCCTGTCTCCCAGAATTTGCTCAGATTCATGTTCATTGTGTCAGTGATGCCATCCAATATCTCATCCTCTGTCACCCTCTTCTCCTCTTGCCCTCTATCTTTCCCAACATCAGGGTCTTTTCCAATGAATAGGTTCTTGGCATCAGGTGGCCAAAGTATTGGAGCTTCAGCATCAGTTTTTCCAATGAATATTCAGGGTTGATTTCCTTTAGGATTGACTGGTTTGATCTCCTTGCTGTCCAANTGGGCTGCAGTCCACGGGGTCACAAAGAGTCGGACACGACTGAGTGACTTTACTTCTTTACTTACTTACTTACTCCCACATTGCAGGCATTTTCTTTACCATCTGTGCCACCAGGGGAGCCCTTTGTCCCTCTAAATGGATAAAATAATGTCATAGATAACTGAGTTGCCAACACTTAACCTGTAATCTTGCCTTCTAAAAATGAGGCAAAATTAAGAAAATTATGCATGGAGACACAAAAACATTTATAGGAGCTAGTAGAAGTTAGATATTATGATTAAATAATTCACAAAGTAAAGATGGTTTGAAACTGTGTCAGAACATGCACAAGCCTTTATATACGGGCACTACTGCCCTGCATGGCTTTCTTCCATTCTTTATGTTACAAGCTATTTAGTTGGTCAGCTTGTAAACTGATTGATATAGCTTTGAACTAAAATGTTTATCATAAGCTACTGTCTTTATAAATAAATTTAGCACCTTGTCTGTGGAAACCACATAACCTGATTAAGCCATGAGAGACATCCAGAATTCAAACTGATGTTATTTAATTGCTAGAAGAGATAGGAGAGACGTGAAAAGAATGCAGATCCTCATCAGTCCAGGGGGTCTTCAGAGCTTGGGTCAAAGAAATACAAAATTGAGTCAAAGAATATCTCAGCATGAGACACTGACTTTCATAAACAGGAGAATTAGAGAATGATGTGATCCAGCCCAAAGATGGGGTTGTTTTATAAGCCATTTCCTTAAGTTTCGGTACTCATGACACAGCGGCCACCAGGACATCCAGAGCTCCCTCCTTAAACCCCAGTCATTATTGCTGTATAGTAAGAAATGTAGACCCACTGAAGGACAACCCTAAAAATTACTTGAGAATGTATAGCCAACATTGTTTGAGATGACATACTATTTTTTTTCAAGTGGGTAACATATTTTAATTCCAAGCATAAAAATTAAATGTAGAAGCATTTGAAAGAATTAAATATAAGTTGCTAAAAAGAGTAACTATTTCTGGATAAGGAACCTATATATATTTGATATTATTTATAGTGGTTAAAAGAATGTGGCAACAGGTTATTAAAGCAACTAGTTAGCCTTGTAATTGCAATATAAAATGTATTCATGAATAATTATTTATATTTGTGGTTTTAAGTTAAAAATTGTAAGACTATCTTGATATAATTTTTGAACAATATTGCAAATTTCGAACTTAAAAGTCATTGAATGTTCTAGCCTCTTAAGACTTTTAAATATATGGAAATGATTTTCAATAAACCAAGTGAAATACTAAAGGTCAAATATGTTAAATCTATAAATGTAGCTTAAATTTTAAATTAATTAGATTTGTAAATAGTAACAAACATTAAACAAGTGTGGTTGCCAAAACTTGCTAGATTTATGCATAGAACAAAAATATATATAAGTGAAGCTAAAGTAGAAAACCATAAATATTAAATTTGAAAATGACCTCTTAAAAAATCTGTTCTGCACATGGAAACCATCTTCAAAGATGTAAAATACTAAAAATAAAAATATCACACTGAAATTTTGAAGACATATTTCTAAATCAGTTATTGTCAAGGATACTACGATAGCAACAACACTGGAAACTATGGCATGTCCTACAGATACTTGTTTTCTTGGACTTTTAGGCGGTCATTTCTCATATATTTAGATAAAACATAAAGGCAGTTTAGATAGACAAGCTTTTGGTGTTTAAAAATAATTCAGCTGGGGTTCTTTGTTCTTTTCCTGGGTTAGATTGGAATAGGAGAGGTGACTTACAGAAGTGAGGAAGAGCCATTGAAAAGATATTAAGTGATGAAAAAATTATTTCCCCTGAGGGCAGCCAAAAGCTTTTAAAAAACACTTCATGGGCATGGTTGCGGTTCTGTTTTGAGTTGATGGGTTTATTCCCCTTAGGTGGAAATGCTTGTGAAGCGGCCAGTAAAGGAAACTGCGACCCAGTGTTATGAGCCTTGGTATACCTGGAGGGGGTGAAGTGGGCAGAGGAAGAGAAAAGGCTTTCACATGGGGAATTTTTGGCACTAGTTAGATTAATTAAATGCTATTAAACTGATTGAACTTTAAAAGAGAAGTAGTTAAAGGAACTTGATTTAAAAAAAATTCCCTCAAGCCTCAAAAATGAACACAGATATGGGATGGCATTATAACATAAAATATCAAAGTGGGATCCTGAGTGTTTTTTAAGTGTTTACACAAAGAAAATAAGGACTTTCCTCAGGTAAGATGAGTGCTACCTTTCACATAGGTTGGGAAGGTAAATTTCTATAAAGAGATGATATAAAAGTATACTTTTATAGAAGGACTCTGAGGTGATCATTGGCAGCAGCATAAATTTCCTAAAAACTAACAAAAAAGGCCTTTTCTTGACCCCTTCATCTTCATATTCCAATGTATCATTCCTCTTCTTCCTCTTACAATGAAGTTTCTTGAGTGTTGTCTTAACAGAGAATTCTTTTGCTCTCCCACACTCAGGCCCACACCCAAAGGCAGGTTTCCCTCTGTGTCCACTCTACTCAAACTTATCTCATCAATATCATCAATGTCATTTCCCAGTCACCATCTTATATGGTTAATCAGCAGCTTTTTAGACTAGTCACCTGCTCCTTCTGCACTCACTTCCGTTCCTTGGTTTCATGACCCCACACTTGCCTTGTTTTTCTCTGACTGCTGTGTCTCCATGTCTTTGCTGCTTCTTCCTCATCTCCCTCACCTCTACATGCTGAAGGATTCCCAGGGCTCAAGCCATATCCCTCTCTGTCTCTCTGTCTCTGTCTCTCTCCACCTCTCTTCCCTGTTTCATCTACATTCACTGCTTAGCTGATCATATCCAGTCTCATGCATTGAAATACTATTTATAAGCTAGTGGTATTATCCCAAATTATATCTTTATCCTTCTCCACTGAATTCCAAACTAATCTATCCATCTACCCACTTTAAATCTTTACTTAAGTCCAAAATTGAGTTCCAATATTCTCAATCCTACCCCTACTCCCTACTCCCTAACCAACCCAGGCAGTCTTCCTCCCATCAGTGAATGGCGTAATCCTATTTCTTCCAGTTCAGGGGCCACCAAATCTGAACCATTGCTTGCTTATATATTATCTATGCTGTTTCTATGTTATAGTGGCAGCATAGACCATAAGGCCTACAAAGTTAAACATGTTTATATTCCAGTCCTTTACAGAAAAAGTTTACCAACTGCTGTTATAGTTGCTCAGGCCGAAAAATCCATAGCTGTCTTTACTCTTTGTTTGCTTAATAATCTTTATATGCTCTGTCAGCAAATCTTGTTGATCTTACCATCAAGATCCTGTCTATCCAGATTATATCCACTGATCATTACCATTATTGGCACCACCTTGAGTGAAGCCACCATCATTTTGTTATCTGAATTATTGAAAAAGACTCCTAGCTTAGAGAATGTTTCATACACATAAAGCCTTAATATATAAATTAATGAAGGCATGGATAAAATAAAAATATTCAGAATTTGTGGTAAGACTACTTAAACAGGATTGGTGATTAGGAAATAAAGGAAGGAATTTTTCAGTGCTTTAATTTATGCATGGTTAATTCTACTTCAGTCAAGTGCTTTGAAAATGCCAAAGTGCTGTTTAAATGTAATCAACCTCAATGATTGGTTTCAGGGTTGTTCTAATGAAAATGAGTAAAGAAATATTGGGTATAAGATGAAAAAGTACAACTGTTGCCTGACGTCTGGACGATTATTTGAAAGAGAAAGAGACTCGGAAATGAGTGAATTTTCCTATACCCAAAGATGCTATTCTTTCTCACCGAATGCTGACACGTAGAGAGAGGGCATAATGGCTGTAAATGTTGCAGCTTTCCAGGATAATGTAGAAATCCTGATGTGTATGTGAAATGTACCCACCTCTGTGCTGCGCTTAGTCACCAAGTTGTGTTCAACTCTGGGATCCCGTGGACTGTTGCCCGACAGGCTTCTCTGTCCATGGGGATTTTCCAGGCAAGAATAACAGAGTGGGTTGCCATGCCCTCCTTCAGGTGACCTTCCCAACCCAGGGATTAAATCCAGGCCTCCCACATTGCAGGTGGATTCTTGTTCCCAAATAGCTTTTTTAAATGTAAAATTCTCTACAGTTCAACAGTTGCAGAGCAAGTTAAACATGACTACTAATTGGAATGGTTGATGGACCTATGGTTTGTGAACTCCAGTGGGAATTATCATTGTCACCAACACACCTCTGTAGATAAGTGATATTAGTACACATGAATGGTGGCAAGAAACAATGACCTTGGAGATACCCTGGCCCTGAACCTCCTTATACCAGACTTCCCAGATGGGGATGCTGTTTTTTTTATCAACAGTGGAAAATGTAAGAAATGCAAATTTCCAGATCAACCAATAGTATTAGTTGCTCAGTCATATCCAACTCTTTGCAACTTCATGGACTGTAGCCCACCAGGCTCCTCTGTCCATGGGATTTCCCAGGCAAGAATACTGGAGTGGGTTGNTCCAGATCAACCAATAGTATTAGTTGCTCAGTCATATCCAACTCTTTGCAACTTCATGGACTGTAGCCCACCAGGCTCCTCTGTCCATGGGATTTCCCAGGCAAGAATACTGGAGTGGGTTGCCATTTCCTTCTCCAGGGAATCTTCCCAACCCAGGGAATGAAACCAGATCTCCCACATTGCAGGCGCACACTGTACTGTCTGAGCCAAGATTCATTAATCTAGGCAGCTAGTAACTGAGTATTTATTGGGAGGCACTGGGTATTGTGAATTCAACAGTCAGCAAGACTGATATGGACTCTGCCTTATAGTTTAGGGAAGAGATAGACAAGTTAAAGAATTACTTGTTGTTTAGTTTCTAAGTTGTGTCCAACTCTTTGTAACCCCATGGACTGTAGCCTGCCAGGCTCCTCTGTCCATGGGATTCTCCAGGCAAGAATACTAGAGTGGGTTGCCATTTCCTATTACAGAGGATCTTCCCGACCAGAGATTGAATCTACATCTCCTGTGTCTCCTGCATTGACAGACAGATTCTTTACCACTACATTCTGAGAGTCCGAAATCTTAGAGAAAGAACAGATAAAAAAATTTAAAGGTAAGGCGATCCTTTTCCATGATAATAATGTTGACTCTGTATTTAAGCCACCTGGGAAGCCCTACCAAACAAATAGATGAAAAATCATAAATTACAATACATTATATAAATTAATTAGTATGTAATATAATACATTACCCATTATCCATATATAACGTATGTTATAAAGCCACTTTCAAAAAATGTGCTACTTAAAAGTCTGCTTCTTTAGAAGCATCCTTAGTCAATCATGTATATTCCCAAATAAGTGTCATTCCACACTGCAGACATCTGTAGCTCACCCACAGTGACCGCAGGATGTCTTATGAAAATGAGTACGGAGTGAGTATTCAAGTGAAATTTTATGATAATATAGAAATTATTACTGGAATAATTCTTTCAGTTTAACATATTCATTCTTCTAGTATATAGTCTCTTGATAAATAAATGGATATTTGAGCCACAAAATATTTTTCTCAGCTCAATTTTATGCCCTAAATCATGATCTCAGATATTCTCTCCCTCCTGGCAAATCACTCCAGGGTCTCCAATGGAAACTTTTTGAAAAAGCAGATCCCCAGCCCAATCCTGGACCCAGTGAATCAACATTTCCGAGTTGGAGACCTTGAATGTGTGCTTACAGAGTTGTTCTGTGTTCTTCCAGTTAGAAATGATAGTTTAAAGCGTATTCAGTGGAGTGTCATTCTGACTGCCGAAGACTTTGGGCCTCCTCTCTTCTATCCCACTCCTACTCACCGCACCCTACTCCTGCACCCCCATACACACACCACAGAAGAGGTGTGGGAAAAGGGGGACATTTCTAGAAGTTAGTTTTCACTTAAAAGGACTTAGAACAGTGTCCTTCCTCTCTTTGCAACTCCATGGACTATGCAGTTCATGCAATTTTCCTGGCCAGAATACTAGAGTGGATAGCCTTGCCTTTCTCCAGGGGATCTTCCCAACCCAGGGATCGAACCCAGGTCTCCCGCATTGCAGGTGGACTCTTTACCNTGATAGTATACACAGTTTGTTTTTTACTTAGAACATTTTAATTCATTAAATAAACTCTGTATTTAGTTCTTATGGTAGTGATCTTCATAGCCCAAAATAGTATGCTAAGGTCACTGCAGCCTAGCTTTATAGCTGAGAAAATAAGTAGTCATGTACTTAGTATGAAGCCAGAGCACATTGTTCAGACTTGACCACATCTCTCTCACTCAAGCGTCCTGGGCTTGTTGCAGGCTCTCCCTCTAGCTCCCTGCCATTGCTTCCGGACGGCAGAGCCAGATACGCAGAGCTAGGAGAGCCTCCTGTGTTTTGGGGCAGGGACCTCATGGCCATCAGTAGTGCAGGTATCTTTGGAAATTTAAATACAGCATGGGAAAGTTGTCCTGAACTGGGAAGTACTAATGGGGACTCCAAAACTTCCCTGATGCTTCAAACGTTGAAGAATCTGCCTGCATTGTGGGAGAACTGGATTTAATTCCTGGGTTGGGAAGATCCCCCGGGAAGGGCATGGTAACCCACTCCAATATTCTTTCTGGGAAATCCCATGGACAGAGGAGCCTGGCGGGCTACAATCCATGGAGTCACAAAGAGTCAAACATGGCTGGGCAACTAATATACACAAAGGGGACTCCACCAATCAAACTGATTAAACCCCTGTCCTAATAAGCCTGATGGGGCTGACCTTCCACTCTCAGAGGGGACTTGCTGATCCTGGCTGCCCTCATAAGCTGTGCTGTCCCTCAAGTGAGTGAGTAATGATGGGATACCCCTTGGAGTGATGCTAGCAAGGGAGTGAACAGGAGGAGGACATGGTGACAGTCTTATACACACAAACAATTGCTTGTTGGTCTATATGAGGAAAAGTAGACAGTGCCTCAACAAGCTACCCCAGAGTGGTGACCACAATTCAGATCACAAAATAGAACAGTATCCGTAACCCAGGAGACTTCCCAGAACTCCCTGCAGTCACTACCCTCTTTTCTTCCGAAGATAAACACCATCCTAATTTACAACATTGTAGTTGTTTGTTTTTTTAACTTTTTAATTTATATTGGAGTATAGCTGATTAGCCACCAGGTGGCTCAGAGGTTAAAGCGTCTGCCTCCAATGTGGGAGACCTGGGTTCAATCCCTGGGTTGGGAAGATCCCTGGAGAAGGAAATGGCAACCCACTCCAGTATTCTTGCTTGGAGAATCCCATGGACTGAGGAGCTTGGTGGGCTGCAGTCCACGGGGTCACAAAGAGTTGGACACGACTGAGTGACTTTACTTACTTACAGCTGATTAGCAATATTGTGACAGTTTCAGGAGAACTTGACTTAGCTGAATATACTCAAGTAGCCATTCTCTGCTGAATTCTCCTCCCCTCCACCCTGCCACATAACATTGAGCAGATTTACATGTGCTATACAGCAGGTCCTTGTTGTCTAACACTATAGTTTATTCAGTTTTATAGCCTTGGAAACTCCTACATGAGAAAACATAAATGTTTATTCTAGAATCATTTGTTTTTGTTCACTCACTAAGTCGAATCCAACTCTTTTCAACCCCGTGGACTGCTGCTCACCAGGCTTGCCTGTCCTTCCCTGTCTCCCAGAATTTGCTCAGATTCATGTTCATTGTGTCAGTGATGCCATCCAATATCTCATCCTCTGTCACCCTCTTCTCCTCTTGCCCTCTATCTTTCCCAACATCAGGGTCTTTTCCAATGAATAGGTTCTTGGCATCAGGTGGCCAAAGTATTGGAGCTTCAGCATCAGTTTTTCCAATGAATATTCAGGGTTGATTTCCTTTAGGATTGACTGGTTTGATCTCCTTGCTGTCCAAAGGACTCTCAAGAGTCTTCTTAAGCACTGTCATTCAAAAGCATCAATTCTTCTTATAATTAGATTTGCCTGTTTTTTGAACTTTATGTAAATGCAATTGTACAGTATGTATGTGAGATTCATCCATGTTGAGGCATATAGTTGTAATTGACTCATTTTTTTACCCCTGCATAAAGCTGCATGCTAGCTTTCCTACTGATGGAAAAATGTGCGGTTGTTTCTAGTGTTTGGCTATTACAAATAGTGCAGCAATGAGCATTCTCTGGTATGTAATTTTGGTACATATGTATGCATTTCTGTTGGGTATGTAGTGAATTACTAGGCCCTACAGTATATGCAAAATTTTCATTTCTCCTCCAGATTTGAGATATGATTAACATGTAACATTGTGTAAGTTTAAGCTGTATAATGTGATGATTTGATACCTGTGAGTATTGCAGAATGGTGACCATAATTGTGTTCGTGACCATCTCCGTCACGTCACATAATTATCCTTTTATTTTGGTGTGAGACATGTAAGACCTACTGTTAGCAACTTTCACGTATATAATATGATACAATTAACTGTAGTCACCATGCTGTACATTATATCCCCAGTATTTATTTATAACTGGAAATTTGCACTCTTGGATATCTCCCATCTTTCCTACACCTCAGCTGTTGGCAACTACTATTTACTTTGTTTCTATGAGTTCAGCTTTCTAAGATGTCACAGATTAGGGGAACAGATAGTACTTTGTCTTTCTCTGGCTGACTTATTTACTTTAGCATAATAGACTCACGGTCTACTCATGTCACAAAAACAGTCCTTTCTTCTTTCCCATGTCTGAATAATCTCATTGTATTTTTCACCACATCTTTGTGTATGTTAACTTTTTATTTTGTACTGGGATATAGCCAATTAACAGTGTTATAGTTTCAGGTAAACAGTGAAGGGACGCAGCCATACATACACATGTATCCATGACCCCATCTTTTTTTAAATGGTTCTTTAAAGTTTATTTTCTACTGAATTGCAATGTTGTATTAATTACTGCTGTACAGTGAAGTGACTCAGTTATTTTTTTCCACGTTCTTTTCCATGATGGTTTATACCATGTCGCTTTTCATCCGTTCATCCCTTGATGAACACTAAGGTGACTTCACATCTTGGCTATTGTGATTAATGGCACAGGGAACATGGGAGTGCAGATATCCCTGAGAATTTGATTTTATTTCATTTGCTTATATGCCCCCAAATGGAATTGCTGGATTATATGATAGTTCCACTTGTAATTTTTTTGAGGAACTTTAATAAAAATTCTTGACATAATGGCCATAGCAATTTACCTTCCCACTAACGGTTCACAAGTGTTCTCTTTTCTCTGCATCCTCACCAACACTTATCTCTTGTCCTTTTAATAATAGCCATCCTAACAGTGTGTGGGCTTCCCTGATAACTCAGTTGGTTAAAAAAAAGCAACCCACCTGCAATGCAGGAGACCCTGGTTCGATTCTTGGGTCAGAAAGATCTGCTGGAGAAGGGATAGACTACCCACTCCAGTATTCTTGGGCTTCCCTGTGGCTCAGCTGGTAAAAAATCCACCTGCAATGTGGGAGACCTCGGTTAGATCCCTGAGTTGGGAAGACCCTTTGGAGAAGGGAAAGGCTGCCCACTCCAGTATTCTGGCTTGGAGAATTCCATTGACTGTATAGTCTATGGGATTGCAAAGAGTTGGACACGACTGAGCAACTTTCACTTACATCCTAAGAGTGTAAGGCGACATCTCACTGTGGCTGTGATTTGCATTTCTCTGATTAGTGATGCTAAGTGCCTTTTCGTGTACCTATTGGTCATTTGTAGTCTTCTTTAGGGTGGGTTTTTTTGACTGCCTTCATCAATAGACTATTATGAAAGTGATATTATGTGACTTCCAAGGCCAGGCCATAAAAATGTCCTGGACTTCTGCCTTGTTCATACATGATGAAGGGTATAGGTGCAGAAACAGAAGAGACTGCCCACAGCACTGAAGTTGGAGGAAGGGCCCTGGAGCCAAGGAACTCAAGGAATATAGCTCTGGAAACTAAAAGCGGCCTAAGGAAAGGAATGACAGTGATGCAAGGTGGCAGCCGCCATGGGCTCAGGAGTAAAAGTTCCTTGCAATTTCCAACTGTTGTAAGAAGGCCAGAAAGATGTAGGAGATAGCACAGTTAGCCTAAGTCTAGAAGATGATGAAGACACGGCACTTACAAGATGGGCAGGGATGATTGGGCCTCCAAGAACAATTTATGAAAACTGAATATACAGCCTTAAAATAGAATATGGACCCCAATACTCAGAAGCACCCCCCTTTGTGAAATTTGTAACAAAAGTTAATATGAAAGGAGTTAATAGTTCTAATGGGGTGGTCGAGCCCCATTAGAGCCATATCAATGCTACGAAAATGGCAGAATTAATAATAGCATAAAAGCTGTCCTCAAGAGCTTCAAGTGAAAGTGAAGTCGCTCAGTCTGTCTGACTGTTAGCAACCCCATGGACTGCAGCCCACCAGGCTACGAAAATGCGTTATGCCGATTTTCTTATGTTGTCGTGAACACTTTAGAAAGATATCCAAAAAATTAATGAGAGAGGTTACTTTGAATTCAATGAAACAGAAGCCAAGGACTGTTTCCCAGAAGAAAGGTATTTATCTAAACCGAAAGAATCATGTTTTGACTAAAACTTGTTCTTCGTATCTCCTGAAAGCACTGCCACCGAAGGCCAACTTAGGAGCCTTTCTCTCCCACCTGTTCTCCCCCAGCCCCTACATCCCAGCCACTGAGCCTTGCCAGGTTCATTTCTCAGTGTCCTTTAACTCCATCTTCTCTCCCAGGCTGCTTCTGTTGCCTCCCCGGGGCCTTATGATATTTTCCGTGGACACTGTAATTACCTCCCAATTGATCTTCCGGCTGCCATCTTATCCTTCTCCTTTTACTGATGACCAGGTTGATTTTTAAAAATACACAAATCTGGCACTTTGCTGGCAGTCCAGGGATTAAGACCATATACTTCCAATGCTGGGGGCTCAGGTTTGCTCCTTGGTTGGGGAACTAAACTCCCACAGGCCATGTGGTGCGGCCAAAACAATTTAAATAAATAAATGCAAATAAAAAAAAATGTACAGATCTTACCAGATCAATGTCAAGGTTATATCCTTTAATGGATAAAAAAAGTGCTGGTGGTGGGTAATTCTTCGAGACCTGTCTTAACTGTGAAAAGAGTGCATAGTGAGAGTCAGTGACTGACAGAAGGTCCAAGGAAAAGACGACTGAGCATGAATGTGTTTGATTGAATTCCTGTTTTGTGCAAGGGTCAGAGGGTAGAATGGAGCAACAGAGGAAAAGATTGATCTGAAGGCTCAGAAATGGAAAAGGTGAGATAAAAGGAGCAGGAGGTAAAGATCAGAAAGAAAAGAGAGCATTCAAATTGGAATCATCACTTTTGTTTCTATTGAATTGGGAAGTCACAGAATTTTTGCATTAATGTGCAGGAAATTATTTTATAAATCCCAGAAACATCTGTAACAATTCCCTAAAAAGAGGTGGAAAAAGAGACCTCAATTGATATTGTAAAGGAGAAGGGGAAAAAAATGTAAAACAGGGAATGAAGTTGTGGTTGCCTTTTGAAGTTCAGAAGACCAAAGAAAGTTAAAAAAATTTTCTTTCTTTTTTTTTTTGCAGAGTTGCTTTGTGTGTATGTGTTTGTGGGTTTAATATTCAGAGAGGCTCCACCATTTTCATGGGCCTGGAACGGCAGTTTCTGGCATCTGTTAAATAATCCTGAAACATGAACAGTGCAGGCCTGGCTGGTGGCATACAGTGTGCTGTATTGATTAGGCTTGTCTTTCAAATGGTTAAGTCTGGTACATCCATTATTTGAAAATACAAGAATTAAAAACAAAATACAGAAATTTAAGGGAAGCTGATAGCTGATCAAGTACAGCGTGCTTCCATCTCAGAAGTAGCTATGGCATGACTTATTAAAAAGCAAAGCAACAGAGACAAAACAGAAATGTACCTTTTCAAGCAAGATGGAAGATTTAGGGCAAACAAACTGTTAGTCACTCAGTTGTGTCCTACTCTTTGAGACCCCATTGACTGTAGCCTACCAGGCTCTTCTGTCCATGGAATTCTCCAGGCAAGAATACTGGAATGGGTAGCCATTGCTTCCTCCAGGGGATCTTCCCAACCCAGAGATTGAACCTGGGTCTCCTGTGTCTCCTGCATTGCAGGCAGATTCTTTACTGTCTGAGTCACCAGGGAAGGCTGTAGATCTATTCAATTGTGTTGCTAAAACATTTGAAGATGACAGGTAAAGAAGTAGCTAATATAAAATAGCTGTTTCATTGTGACGTGGTTAAAAATAGTGCTGCCTCGGGCTTCCCTGGTGGCTCAGATGGTAAAAAGTCTGCCTGCAATTCAGGAGACCTGGGTTCAATCCCCTGGGTAGAAAGATCCCCTGGAGGAGGAAACGGCAATCCACTCATAGTGTATTCACCCATAGTCATAATGCACTGTGATCTAGAACATTAAAATGCTGTGGATTTGTAGATAATTGAAGGGCCTCTTAATGTGAGATCCCTGGACTGCTAGAGTTCCTTATCAGAAGTTTACACAATTGAGTAAAAGACATCAGGTCTATGACACTGTATATCTGGATAGAAAAATGCAAGACACAGATACTGGGCCACTTCTAGGATGAAGTTGTTGTTTAGTTGCCAAGTCGTGTCTGACTCTCTTGCGATACCATGGACTGCAGTCCACTAGGCTCCTCTGTCCATAGGATTTTCCAGGCAAGAATACTGGAGTGGGTTACCATTTCCTTCTCCAGGGGATCTTCCCTACCCATGGATCGAATGCATGTCTCCTGCATTGACAAATGGATTCTTTACCCACTGTGCCACCAGGGAAGCCCAGGGGTGGGTTTTTNTTCCAGGCAAGAATACTGGAGTGGGTTACCATTTCCTTCTCCAGGGGATCTTCCCTACCCATGGATCGAATGCATGTCTCCTGCATTGACAAATGGATTCTTTACCCACTGTGCCACCAGGGAAGCCCAGGGGTGGGTTTTTGTATTTCTCCCTTGCTTTGGAAGATTACAATTAAAGAATCAGACCAGGATACGGTGCATGCACCCATATATGCATTCAATTTAGGGAGAGAGTTTAATTTTGTGAACTTGGCTTACAGAGACAGACTGATATTCTTCTGGGAGGGATGAGAGTGCTTTGCAATTACTGGGGAAGACACTTGGCAGCTTTCCCATGAGAGCTGGAATGGATTTTGTAGGGTTGTTTCAAAGTTCACACTGAGTCATTAATGTTGGTCAGGCCAGTGATGGAATTGCTGAGAAGTCAGGCAGGAGGTGGGGAGCCAAGCCTGATACTGGGTGGCAGGAAGCTAGTGTCACTCCTTGGCGGGAGGGACAGAGGAAGGAGTTGATGCTCCTAGAGCCCAGAGACGAGAGTCCGTCTGGGGAGTGAGGTCACTGTAGGCTGGGTCATATGAGCCACAGCCCAGAGGGAGCTGAAGAGGAGGAATAGCTTGGGTTCTCCTTTCTTCCACGTATCCAGTCTCCCTCTCCTTTCTCCTCCCTGACTGATTTCAGATCCTCCAAGGACAGAGGTCCCTGGATGTGCAGCATGCAGGGTCACCCCTGTGCTGTCCAGAGCAGTCCAGGGGAGGGAGAAGGATACCACCTGGGGTACCTGGCTCAAGCTTGGAACAGTGGGAGAGAAGAAAATTTGAGATACTGCATAACCAAGAGAGCTACAAAGTTCTTTTAATAAAGCTGTTGAGAAAGAAGGCACATGGAAGGAGGGTTTAGGTTGGCAGTTAAAATAGATCAATATACAGTGACTGATAAGTCTACATATCGAAGTTGAGAGAATGACATTTAAAACTGAAACGTGTTAAGAATTGGTATAGATGATCTAATTTACAAAGCAGAAATAGGCACAGATGTAGAGAACAATCATGTGGATACCAAAGGGAAAAGGAGAGTGAGGTGAATTGGGATTGACATATGCTGCTACTGCTAAGTCACTTCAGTCGTGTCCGACTCTGTGTGACCCCATAGACAGCAGCCCACCAGGCTCCTCCATCCCTGGGATTCTCCAGGCAAGAACACTGGAATGGGTTGCCATTTCCTTCTCCAATGCATGAAAGTGAAAGGTGAAAGTGAAGTCACTCAGTCATGTCTGACTCTTAGCGACCCCATGGACTGCAGCCCACCAGGCTCCTCCGCCCATGGGATTTTCCAGGCAAGAGTACTGGAGTGGGATGCCATTGCCTTCTCTGGGGAGTGGAATGCCATTGCCTTCTCCGGGATTGACATTTACATACCCACTATAGATACTATGTATAAAATAGACAGGGGCTTCCCAGGTGGCTCAGTGGTAAAGCATCTGCCTGCCAAACAGGAGCCTCTGGTTCGATTCCTGGCTCAGAAAGATCCCCTGAAGAAGAAAATGGCAACCCGCTCCAGTATCCTTGCCTGGAAAATCCCATGGACAGAGGAGCCAGGTGGGCTGCATTCCATAGAGTTGGAGGAGTCAGACACAATTTAAGGACTCAACAACAGCATGAAATAATCACTAATGAGAACCTACTGTCTACTCAGTGCTCTGTGGTGACCTAAATGAGAAGGAAATCCAAAAAAGACGGAATATAATGTATAGATGATTCGCTTTGCTGCACAGTGTAAACTAACACAACATTGTAAAGCAACTACACACCGATAAAATAAAAAAAACCAAACATGCAACTTTTCAATTTATATGAGTGAGACTTGCTGAAATGGGCTGGCGTTATTAAGCAGCGCACATTTTACAGTGGGCATATTATCTTGCTTTGCTTTGTCACAGGTACCAGCCATGTGGGGGAGTAGCCATAAGACAGTGTCTTATTCCCCGCTAGCTCAGGTCAGTCTAGTGAGCTATGATCACAGCCCCTTCCTGCATCCTCTCCCTCTAGCCAAAGAGGGAAGGAGTGATTTTTGAGGTCTTGCAAAAACTGACCATTACCCCTGGTGAGAGCCCACCAGCCATTCTCCCAAATGCTGAGGTGAAACCAGGGTGAATCTGGATACTTGATGGCAAAATCAGTTCTGCTATTAGGGACTCTGATGCTTTTCTTTGGAATACCTACTTGGCTCTCTCTTGTGCAAGCATCCTCTGAGACAGTGCTGTCCGATAGAATTTTCTGTGGTGAGGGAAAGAACTTCAGAAGTGGATGATGTAGCTGAGGATCTGAATTTTAAGTTTTATTTAATCTTAATTGTTCACCATTTAAACTAGAATCTCCGTATGTGGCAAGTGGCTGCCATGTTGGAGAGTGTCTTTATGGTACTGAGGCTGAGCCTTCGGATAATCTCACTGGTTTATTCCACAAGAGTCTTTCCTTTGCATTCAAGTCATCCCAGGGACTAGGCTGATTTAACTCAGACCCTCAAGAGGGACTAACATTTGACTGCAGTCTCAGACTTTAGGGCTTCCCTGATAGCTCAGTTGGTCAAGAATCCGCCTGCAATGCAGGAGACCCCAGTTCAATTCCTGGGTCAGGAAGATCTTCTGGAGAAGGGATAGGCTACCCACTCCAGTCTTCCTGAGCAGGCTACCCACTCCAGTCTTCTTGGGCTTCCCTTGTGCCTCAGCTGGTAAAGAATCTGCCTCTAATGTGGGAGACCTGGGTTTGGTCCTTGGGTTGGGAAGATCCCCTGGAGAAGGGAAAGGCTACCCACTCTAGTATTCTGGCCTGGAGAATTCCATGGACTACAGTCCATGGGGTTTCAACGAGTGGGAGACTGAATGACTTTCACTTTCTATCTTTAGAGAATTGTCTTGTTCATGTCCCCAAGGCCCCAGGTAGATTCTAAACCTCTTTTCCTGATCAAGTCAGAGAAGACAGACAGACCTGTGGAAAAGTTCTTGGCCAGAGTGAATCTAGGAAGAGAGGCCTCGGTGGTGCTCCAGTGGTTTGTGGCTGCAGAGTGCTGAGGGAAGCCTTATTTTCCTCTTGAGAAAAGTACAGAAAGGCTAAGAGGGAGAATCTGTGACATCTCTGAGCTAGCCACCAGAGGATGAAGACCAAAATCGCACATCAGGAGTAACCAGAGTAGGATGAGATAGATCATGGAGGGTGTCAGTGGAAGATAGAGTACAGCAATGGACCAGAAGCTTCCTTGCTGTACAAAACTGACTTTCCATAAGGCCACCTGGACTACATTTCTGATGAAAGAATCAGGAAAATCCTGAATTGACTGAGCTTAAATCTAAATTGAGAAGATACAGAAGTGACTAAAGTTACTCCCCACCAAAACCTGAGTTACAGAAAAATCATGGAGTGATGTTTTCATGTGTTTACGATGGGCATGGTCAAGCATATTTATAACCCCTGTCCCAAAAGATTAAAACGACAACACAAACAACAAAATCAGACCTCATCAATAGGAGACTAGGTCATTAGTGGAACTGCCATATGATGTAGTACTTGTGGTGTTGCTCAGACACGCCCAGTCGTGTCTGAATCTTTGTGACCCCGTGGACTGCAGCATGCCAGGCCTCCTGTCCCTCACAGTCTCCTGAAGTCTGCCCAAGTTCATGTTCATTGCATTGGCGATGCCATCCAGCCATCTCATCCTCTGATGCCGTCTTCTCCTCCTGCCCTCAATCTTTCCCAGTATTGCCAAAGTACTATGTAGTACTATGCCATGGTAAAAATAAAGGAATTACTGCTATGTGAACGGGCATGGAAGAATTTCCAACGTATTGAGTGGAGAAAGCAAGTCATTAGAAGAATATATGCAAACATTATATAAGATGATGAACAGGCAAGCTGAGTAATACTAGCTCTAGATATACAGACAAAAGTGGTAGCAGCTGTTTAAAAAAAACTAATGCTAAATTCAAGGTAATAGTTAACCTCTTGGAGTCAGGGGAGAGGAGGGTGGAATCAAGGGCGCTCCTATGGTAATAGTAACATTCTTTTTCATAAGCTGTGGGGTTAAGTTGTTCACTTTAAATATTATTATGGTGACTTTTTTTCCTGCCAGTTTTTTGGATGTATAATTGACCTATAGCATTGTGTAATTCTAAGGTTTACAGCATTACAATTTGACTTACATACTTCATTAAATAATGAGCAAGGTAAATTTAGTAAATATCTGTCATCTCATAGATAAAAAAGACATAGAAAAAAATTTTGTGTGCTTGTGAGAGCTTTTGGGATTTACTCCCTTAAATTTCACATGTAACATGCAGTAGTGTTAATTATATTTATCATGTGGTATATTACATCCTTAGAACTTATTATTATTAAAATAATCTAGGGGGCTTCCCTGGTGGTCCAGTGGTTAAGACTTCACTTTCCAATGCAGAGGGTGCTGGTTCAATCCCTGGTTGGGGAACTAAGATGCCCCATGCCTTGTGACCAGAAACCAAAGCAATATTGTAACAAATTCAATAAAGACTTAAAAAAATTTAAAAATAGCCTATAATGTTGAGGGAATAACATGTGCAATGAGATACCATTTCTATACAGTTTAAAATTATGTAGAACTCGATATTGTTTGTATTCTGGAGTCCTATTAGAAGTGTAAAAATGCATCCCAGTGCAGGATAGTGGTTAACTCAGGGAGAAGAGAAGAAAAAAAATCGTGCAGGGTTCATAGGGGCTTCAGCTGAAGCACTTGGTCTCATTTTTTCTTTCTTTAGCTGAATGCTGTTTGTCACAGTTTTACATGCCTAAAATATTTCACCAGAATTTTATGAAAAGCAGAAGCCAGGGTGGCTTCCTTAGAGAATATGCAGAGAGTGCAGGCTCTGAAGAGCAGATGGAGAGAGGAACAGACCCAAGGAAAGACAAATGCCAGATTACCTCCAGGTTCAATGCAGCCAGTGCTGAAGACATCAGTCCATAGAAAACCTGTGCTCAGAGCAAGGAGAGTAGCAGGAAAGCGCTGGGCTTGCTGGATTCAGATAAGCTAACCTTAATCCATGGCCCCGATAAAGGAGAAAGTCCTAGTATAGCTTTCACTTTTTCATTCAGCACATTTTTACTATTTCCATCCAAAGGCTTTCTTCTGCTCATTTTTTTCTTGCCTCTTTGAGAGCTTGAGACCAAACTGGAAATGATTAAAAATTCCAAAGATAATCAGTGTAGAGTAGTTGTTGTTCAGTTGCTAAGTCATGTCTGACTTTTGTGACCCCATGGACTGCCTCACGTCAGGCTTCCCTGTCCTTCACTATCTCCCAGAGTTCACTCAAACTCATGTCCATTGAGTTGGTGATGCCGTCCAACCATCTCCTCCTTTGTCGTCCCCTTCTCCTCCTGCCTTCAATTTTTGCCAGCATCAGGGTCTTTTCCAATGAGTCAGCTCTTCACATCAGGTGGCCAAAGTATTGGAGCTTCAGCATCAGTCCTTCCAATGAATATTCAGAGTTGATTTCCTTTAGGATTGACTGGTTTGATCTCCTTGCAGTCCAAGGGACTCTCAATGTAAAGTAGATATGAGGTTAAAAGGAGTTGAGAGACCAAGTTAGAATCTTGGTTTTTGGTATGTTTGCTTATGTTTAGGAGGCAGCCTAGGATGGGAGTTTAGGATAAGGGTTCTAGAACCAGACTACCTGGGTTAAAATTCCAACTCCACCAATTCTAGCTGTGTGTTCTTGAGCCAGCTGCTTAACCACTTTGTGCCTTAATTCTGTCAGCTGTAAAAATGTGGATGACTATCTACTTCATGAGGTTATGAGGATTCAATGGATGAATATATGTAATGATCTCAGACACATGCCATATAAGAATTTCCTATTAAAGTTTCCAATTAAGAATGTTAACCTCTTTAAGTGTATTTAAGTTTCCAGGGCTAAATTGCTATCTTAGAAACATGTCAGAAATTATCATACCAATTCGTTACTCAGGAGGATGGGAAACGAGTTAGGTGTGGTGGGTTTCGGGTAGGGCAAGAAAGTAATTGGGCTTCCCTGGTGGCTCAGACAGTAAAGAATTTGCCTGCCAATACAGGAGACCTGGGTTCGATTCCTGGGTCCAGAAGATCCTCCAAAGAAGGGAATGGCTACCCGCTCCAGTATTTTTGCTTGGAGAATTCTATGAACAGAGAAGCCTGGCGGGCTACAGTCCATGGTGTTGCAAAGAGTCAGACATGACTGAGCGACTAACGCTTTGACTACTTTCAAGAAGCTAATTAGGTATGTCCAAGGAGATGAGCAGACTGAAGGTAAAAACTTAGGTGTTGTTAGCACCCAGATTTCAGTGGCTGATCTTAAAACAGGTCTTAAGACTCTCCAGTTGATGCCAGATGCCCTTCATTATGAATGAAACTCCCCACTATTATTCAAGTGAGAAGCTTTATACTTGCTTCATTGCTCCTATTTACTTTTTCTCTTAGAACTCCAAACTAATGCCAGCATGTCTTTTTCCATGTATCATTTTTTTGTTGTTGTTGCATTCTTGCAGTGATAGACATCAAAGAGGGAGGAGATACTGGTTTGCCATCTAGGAAGGACAATAAAAGTTATTAGTAGCACACATGGAACCGAATAATATACTTTTTAAAAAGGTTGCAACAAAAAAGGGGAGTGCAAGCTTGTTTTGAAAAAGAAACAGATTTCGGTGCAGTTTGATTTTGATTCATAACAAAAACTCGATGGGCATTCAGCCTTCTAGTTCACTATGTTATTGGCTGATAATGAGGTCCAGAATCACATGTTATTTTTACTTTTTATTTTTCCCAGGTTTCTTATTTTAGTAACTAGAGATGAAAATCATGTTTGAGGTACTTCTGTACAGCATTTCTTATGTGCCATATTTTCATGTCACTGAAATGTGTTTAAGTTCTCAATAGGTATGTGTGTGTACGTATATACATATTTGTAACTTATTTTTGGCTGTGTGGGACCTTCATTGGTGTGTGTGGGCTTTGTGTAACTGCAGCGGGCAAGGGCTACTCTCTAGTTGTAGTGTGCAGGCTTCTCTTGTGGACCTTAGGGCTCTAGGCACACAGGCTTCAGCAATTGTGGGTTTAGTTGCCCCGAGACATGTGGGATCTTCCTGATCCAGGGATTGAACCATGTCCCCTGGACTTGCAGGAAGATTCTCTACCACATCGCCACTAGGGAAGTTCTGATATACATGTTATGATGCTGAAGGCCATTGAAAGCAATGCCCTGCTCTTTCTGCTCAAGAGACCTTCCCGATCACGATCTGTGTTAGCAGCCTGTACTTTGCCATTTAGGAATACAGGCAGCCTTCTCTAGTCTTTAAGACCAAGGATTAAAAATTAAACTATTACAGAAAAATAATCCAATAAAATTGCAGACGGTCTCAGTTCAGTTCTGGAGAAGGCAATGGCACACCACTCCAGCACTCTTGCCTGGAAAATCCCATGGACGGAGGAGCCTGGTGGGCTGCAGTCCATGGGGTCGCTAAGAGTCGAACACGACTGAGCGACTTCACTTTCACTTTTCTCTTTCATGCATTGGAGAAGGAAATGGCAACCCACTCCAGTGTTCTTGCCTGGAGAATCCCAGGGATGGGGGAGCCTGATGGGCTGCCACCTATGGAGTCGCACAGTCAGACACAACTGAAGCAATTTAGCAGCAGTTCAGTTCAGTTTAGTTGCTCAGTTGTGTCTGACTCCTTGCAACCCCTTGTACTGCAACATGCCAGGCCTCCCTGTCCATTACCAATTCCCAGAATTTACTCAGACTCATGTCTGTTGAGTCGATGATGCCATCCAACCATATCATCCTCTGTCATCCCCTTCTCCTCCTGCCTCAATCTTTCCCAGCATCAGGGTCTTTTCCAATGAGTCAGTTCTTCTCATCAGGTGGCCAAAGTATTGGAGTTTCAGCTTCAGCATCAGTCCTTCCAATGAATATTCAGGACTGATTTCCTTTAGGATGGACTGGTTGGATCTCCTTGCAGTCCAAGGGACTCTCAAGAGTCTTCTCCAACACCACAGTTCAAATAATCAGTTCTTTGGTGCTCAGCTTTCTTTAAAGTCCAGCTCTCACACCCATATATGACTACTGGAAAAACCATAGCCTGGACTAGACGGACCTTTGTTGGCAAAGTAATGTCTCTGCTTTTTAATATGCTGTCTAGGTTGGTCATAANACCACTCCAGCACTCTTGCCTGGAAAATCCCATGGACGGAGGAGCCTGGTGGGCTGCAGTCCATGGGGTCGCTAAGAGTCGAACACGACTGAGCGACTTCACTTTCACTTTTCTCTTTCATGCATTGGAGAAGGAAATGGCAACCCACTCCAGTGTTCTTGCCTGGAGAATCCCAGGGATGGGGGAGCCTGATGGGCTGCCACCTATGGAGTCGCACAGTCAGACACAACTGAAGCAATTTAGCAGCAGTTCAGTTCAGTTTAGTTGCTCAGTTGTGTCTGACTCCTTGCAACCCCTTGTACTGCAACATGCCAGGCCTCCCTGTCCATTACCAATTCCCAGAATTTACTCAGACTCATGTCTGTTGAGTCGATGATGCCATCCAACCATATCATCCTCTGTCATCCCCTTCTCCTCCTGCCTCAATCTTTCCCAGCATCAGGGTCTTTTCCAATGAGTCAGTTCTTCTCATCAGGTGGCCAAAGTATTGGAGTTTCAGCTTCAGCATCAGTCCTTCCAATGAATATTCAGGACTGATTTCCTTTAGGATGGACTGGTTGGATCTCCTTGCAGTCCAAGGGACTCTCAAGAGTCTTCTCCAACACCACAGTTCAAATAATCAGTTCTTTGGTGCTCAGCTTTCTTTAAAGTCCAGCTCTCACACCCATATATGACTACTGGAAAAACCATAGCCTGGACTAGACGGACCTTTGTTGGCAAAGTAATGTCTCTGCTTTTTAATATGCTGTCTAGGTTGGTCATAAGCAGACTGTCTAGATCTGCCTATTTGGTTGTTATCGTGTCCCTAAATTGTGCCATTCATATTCTGAAAAAGCAAAATCTCATGATAGACTCTCTTGGGGACACTTGATTAAAGTTCTGATTTTGGTTGGTGTCCTCAGTCACTATGTTCATTGTTGTTGACTTTTTTCTTTGTGCTTATCGATTCCTTGGACCACCTATGCTTTCCCCTGTAGCTGTCAATCTGAAGTGGTTTTCTTCTAAGAAACTCTGGGTCACTGTCTGGGGAGCGAGCATTAAACACTTCTATGAGACAATACAATGATTGTATTCTGAAAGCCTTTTATGGATGGAAGTAGCCTAGAAGTGGTCCCTTCATTTTATTTTACTTGGCTTATTTATCATCTTAGTCTTCAAACCAAGCAATCTTTATATCCATCTTAGTGGGTGGTCTCAGGTTTGGACCGGTTGACTTGGTGGGACTTTCAGAAATGTTAAGAACTCTTTTCGATCACTTACCTACTCAACATAATGGAAACATGACACCAAACCCTGAAATTGCAATTAACTTACAAGAATAATGCAGAGGAGGACTCAACCGAGAACATTTCACTACCGGATGATAACTTAGGTTTTAAAACTTATGCTAAAGAAATCACTAACCACAGCAGCAATGTTTTTACCAGAACAGACCTAACTAATTCTTTGGCTATTAAACCCTTCAGGCAACAACCCTTCAGGAGCCATATAACAAGGAAGTGGGAGACGAGTGATGGAAAAAGTTTCCCTTTTTCGCCTGACAGCATTCAGTTCAGCATTACCAGTCATATTTTTTCCCCACTCCTCTGAGTAGCAAACCATAAGCTGCAGAAATGGTTAGGGGAAAATGTTAAAGTATTAAATAGTCCCTAGATGGCTATTAAAGTAAAAATTCTATCTGCATATTATAGAATTAAGTGAGTCTAAGGAAAGTATTAGTTCTTAATATTCCTCCAGGAGTTCTTTTGTGACATTAACTTCCCACGAAGAAGACTTAATGAAGAGCTTCTGAGCTTGGCTAGAAAGAAGCAACATGGCTCTGACTGTTTTTCTTTCCAAAAGATGATTTTTGAAACAGGGACATTTATTTTTCCTTTGGAATTGTGTACACAGTTGCTTCTCCAAGAATGCCCAAACTGAACATCTTTTCCCCTTATTTTCCTTCTGATTTGGGGGCATATAATCATTTGCCTTCCATAACCACAGATGGGTAAAAACTGTCCCCTTTTCCTTAGTATCCTTAAGTTCTTGCCTTGGTTCAGTTTTAAGCTGCATTGGAATAGCGATTCACTGTTCACAGCTCCTGGCTAGGGAATTTGCAGTTTCTTTGGTTTTCCATATTAAAGAGTCTGTAAATGGAGGAGTTGAGTATCATTGCCTTCACTGTATAAATAGAAAAGGTCCGAGATTATACTGGGCTCCATGCCTGCCCAAGGCCCCTCCTCTGAATGTTACAGATAAAAACAGTGCCTGGCTTTGTAAAGCCTTGACAACTTGTAAGGTATAGTGACATACTTTGTATCACTGCATCTTGATAACCCTTTGAGGTAAGCATGGTTGAGATTACTGTGTTCTCTTTATAAAATGAAGAAATTGAGGGTTGGAGAGATGAAAATAATTCCAGGTTCACTCATCCAGTGAGTAAGAGAAGCAGGAGATCTAAAGCTCAAGCTACTGAAGCTGTTCTAGGCACCCCCATCCCATTGTTCAGTTACTCAGTCACGTCCGACTCTCTGTGACCCATGGACTGCAGCACACCAGGCCTCCCTGTCCTTCACTATCTCCCAGAGTTTGCTCAGACTTATGTCCGTTTGAGTCCATGTTGCCATCCAACCATCTAATCCTCTGTTGCCCCTACTCCTCCCCTTTGATCTTTCCCAGCATCAGGATCTTTTCCAATGAGTTGGCTCTTTGTATCAGGCGGCCAAAGTATTGGAGCTTCAGCATCATTCTTTCCAATGAATATTCAGGGTTGATTTCCTTTAGAATTGACTGGTTTGATCTCCTTGCTGTCCAGGGACTCTCAAGAGTCTTCTCCAGCTCCACAGTTTGAAAGCNATGAGTTGGCTCTTTGTATCAGGCGGCCAAAGTATTGGAGCTTCAGCATCATTCTTTCCAATGAATATTCAGGGTTGATTTCCTTTAGAATTGACTGGTTTGATCTCCTTGCTGTCCAGGGACTCTCAAGAGTCTTCTCCAGCTCCACAGTTTGAAAGCATCAGTTCTTCATTGCTCAGTCTTCTTCATGGTCCGACTCTCACATCCATACACGACTACTGGAAAAAACATAGCTTTGACTATATGGACCTTTGTCAGCAAAATGTTTCTTTTAAATGATGTTTTTAATACGCTGTCTAGGTTTTTCATAGCTTTCCTTTCAAGGAGCAAGCATCCTTTAATTTTGTGGCTGCAGTCACCATCTGCAGTAATTTTGGAACCCAATAAAATAGTCTCACTTTTTTCACTTTTTCCCCATGTGTTTGCCATGAAGTGATGGAACTGGATGCCATGATTTTAGTTTTTTGAATGTTCAGTTTTAAGCCAACCTTTTCACTCTCCTCTTTCACCCTCATCAAGAGTCTCTTTAATTCCTTTTTGCTTTCTGCCATTGGAGTGGTATCATTTGCATATCTGAGATTGTTGATCTTTATCCTGGCAGTCTTGATTCCAGCTTATGATTCATCCAGTCTGGCATTTCACAGGATGTACTCTGCATTTAAGTTAAACCATATTAACTCTATGCCAATCTTCCCTGCCTCCTCCACTGCAACAGGGTTTTAAGGGACCCAGAAAGACACAGCTATAGCATAGATGAAAATGATGCCACAGATTTGGGAATGAGAAGATGGGGGCTCAAGGTACCCTCTCTAAGAGTTCTGCTTCTTAGTAACATTGGACCTTTTAGTCAAGTGGTTTTGCTCATCTCCAAGAGGAGCATGCTACTTGCCACACAAAAAATCCCACAGTGTTATACTCCAGTTTCATAAGCATTCTTCTGACTTGTGGGTTGAAAAATCTGATTTTTTCTTTACTATTCTCTTATGAAGGACTCTTTCTATTATTTTTCTATTTTTTCTAATATTTTTCTATTATTTTCTGTAGTAAGTCAAGAAAATCTTAACTTCAGTCCTGAAAAACACAGCTAACTGAATGGAATGATTCTTCTCTATTGATTATAATATTCATAACAGTTTCTAGATGTTTTTGAATAATACATATGGTAGTACCTTATTGATGCTACATGCAAAATGGAAATTTCAAGGAACAAGGCAAAATGCCTCATAAATGGCATATTTCTTCTTCCAGTGCATCTGTTGGCTTATTCCTTGGAGTATGTGCTACCCACACTGCAAATTGCTGTCCTAAAGAACAAGAACAATAGAAAAATATCACCCACCATAGAGAACAGAATGGAGCTTCCTTAAACTAAAACTAATTACTGTATGATCCTGCAGTCCCACTTCTGGGCATGTATCTGGAGAAAAGATACACGCACCCTAGTGTTCATAACAGTGCTATTTACAATAGCCAAGATGGCTAAGCAATCTAAATATCCATTGATAAATGAATGGATAAAGAAGGTGTGGTATATATATATACACACACACAATGTAATATTACTCAGCCATTAAAGAATGAAATAATGCCATTTGTAGCATCATGGATGGACCTAGAGATTGTCTTCAAGGATCTTGTGCTATGAGAGAAAATTACTGAATTCTCTCATACATGTCAATATGGATATGACCCACTAATGATTTAAAAATCCTTATGATTGGACTTCCCTGGTGGTCCAGTGGATAAGAATCCACCTACTAATGCAAGGAACATGGGTTCAATCCCTGGTCTGGGAAGCTTCCACATGCCGTGGACCCAACTAAGCCCTTGAGTGACAGCTACTGAAGCTCATGCATATGCACCCAGAGCTTTTGCTTTGGAACAAGAGAAGTCGCCTCAATAAGAAGCCCATGCACCACAATGAAGAGTAGCCCCTGCTTGCCGTAACTAGAGAAAGCCCTTATGCAGCAACAAAGACCCAGCACAACCGAAATAATAAAAAATAAAAAACTCTTGTTATAAAAAATCTTTATGATGAATTGTTCTTTTACTGCACTGCCAGAATTTATTTGATAGTGTTTAAAATGTTGGCATCCTATTCATCAGTGAAATTTGCCTAGAGTTTTTTCTTCATTATGTTATGTTAATAAGAACATGATAATGCATAAAATGAATTCTGTGGTTGAGAATAAATAACATAAATTAGGAATTATTTGTACTTTAAAAAGTAGAGTTAATCCAGCTGCTATATCATCTGGGCCTGGTAGTTTTTGAAAAGTGGTAAACCTTGGCTTTCCAACGTCTTTTGTGATTATTAATCTTTTCAAGCTTGCTACTTCCTATTTGGTCAAATACAGTAGTTTTTATTTTGGTAAAGTCAACTATTTTCTCTGCATTTTCAAACCGATCACTGTCTTAGCTTGAAGTCCCTGGAAAATAGAGGCTGAAGCCAGGGTTGAGTGCTAATGGTTTATTGGAAGGTGCAATCCTGGTGAGGAAGGAAATGCAGGTTGGTGCTCACTGCCTCCTGAAAGGTGAAGGGTGTGTCACTCAGGGCAACTCCAGACAGGCTATCCAGAAAATAAGTAGAGGAATAGTTTGTTGCAGGGAGGAAGGGAGGTGGATTTATCTGCCATTTCCCTCTCATCTCATTGCTCTTGTTGGTCAATATTTGCTACATGGAGAGCTCACCCTCTGCCGTTCCAGATTGCATCACCTGGCCTCTTTGGCTCTTGCTGCAGAAGCCAGATCCCACCGTGTGGGATGCAATTTTGGGGAATAGTCATTGGAGTCAGCAGTAGGAGGAATCAGAGCTTACGTGGGTCTGATTGAGTAGTGTTAAGAGGACTAGAGCTTCCGGGGCTTCTGGCATGATGGGAAGATGTAAGGAAGGTCATATTTCCAGAGCCTGGCACTGGCCTCAGGAGACGATGGAGTGATCTGAGATGCCTGCTGATGGGGTGGTGTTGGTGACAGCTGCAGTGGCTGCTGGGTCATTGAGGACTCCAGAAGAAGGTTCAGTCTTGTGAATCTGAGGGGACCCACAAATTGTATCTGCAACATTTCCATAGACTTGCATCTATACTCATATGATTTTAAAATCATTAAAACCTGATTTTTTTATCATAATTAAAAATAAAACCCTGTGGTTATTACTTTGTCTTGTGTGTGTATGCTAAGTTGCTTCAGTCATGTTCAACTCTCTGCGACCCCATGAACTGTAGTCTGCCAGGCTCCTCTGTTCATGGGATTCTCCAGGCAAAGGTACTGGAGTGGGTTGCCATTTCCTCCTTCAGGAGATCTTCCTGACCCAGGGATTGAACCTGAGTCACTTAGGTCTCCAGCATTGATAGGCAGGTTCTTTACCACTAGCATCACCTGGTAAGCCCTCCGCCCCCCCCCCCCGCCTTTTTTATCTTAATATTGTATATTTTTGCTTTTTCTTTTTCCATTAAGCAAGTTTTCCAGGGGTATATTGCTGGGGTCCAGCCCTGGTGGATCCAGGGTAATTCGAAACGGGGATGGAGTCAGCGTCCTAGGAATTAATTGCTTAGTTAAAGATATAGAGGGAGAATAGAAAGGAATAGTGTAGTAGGAAAATTAGTGGAGAAAAAGAGGCTGAATAACTTGATTTACATGGGATATCAATAAAGCTTTGAGACAAGAAGCTTGCACCACCTACGTAGGCCACCGGCGCCCACTTGAATATCGGAGGGTGCCCCGCCTTGGGCTCCCTCTCGCATGGAACTTAAAAGCCAGGGCAAAATTAGCAGGCTTGGCGAGTACCCACGCTCCAGATGGGAATTCAGCCAGAAAAACGGAGAAAAAGAAAGAACAACACGGGGGAATCAGTCTTTCCAGAAACTGACCTGACTTCTTTATTTTCAGGTTTGCTAATATACCTTTTGTTACACATAGAGACAAATGGAAATTTTAAAGTCACATGGGGGTCAGCAGTCCTGACCTTTGTCAAAATCAGGTGCTTCATATAAATGTATACAAAAAGGTCTTAGGGGTTTTACATCATCTTCTGGCCATGAGGCCTGCTGACATTTTATGATCCTTTCTTTCTGATAATGGTTAGTCAACCAAAACACTTATTTTCCTGGGGTGATATTTCTTAAACCAGGCACCACTCTCTGAAGGTACCAGATAAAGCTGCATTCTTGATAATCATGATGGTGCGATCACTCATCTAGAGCCAGACATCCAGGAATGTGAAGTCAAGTGGGCCTGAGACAGCATCATTATGAACAAAGCTAGTGGAGGTGATGGAATTCCAGGTGAGCTATTTGAAATCCTGAAAGATGATGCTGTGAAAGTGCTGCACTCAATATGCCAGCAAATTTGGAAAACTCAGCAGCGGCCACAGGACTGGAACTGTCTCTTATACACATCTAAAGGTGTATAAGAGACAGACAATGTGATCTCTCCATTTTCATTTCTAATTTTGTTGATTTGATTCTTCTCCCTTTTTTTCTTGATGAGTCTAGCTAATGGTTTTTCTATTTTATTTATCTTCTCAAAGAACCAGCTTTTGGCTTTGTTGATTTTTGCTATGGTCGCCTTTGTTTCTTTTCCATTTATTTCTTCCCTAATTTTTATTATTTCTTTCCTATTATTAACCCGGGGTTCTTCTTCTTCTAGTTGCTTTAAGTGTAGGGTTAGTTTATTTATTTGATTTTTCTCTTGTTTCTTGAGGTAAGCTTGAATTGCTATGAAGCGTCCCCTTAGCACTGCTTTTACTGAATCCCATAGGTTTTAGTTTGTTATGTTTTCATTTGCATTTGTTTCTATGCATATTTTTATTTCTTCTGTGAATTGTTGGTTATTCAGAAGCAAGCATCATAATTGTTAAGGGTTGGCTAGACTTTCCTTGTGGCTCAGCCAGTAAGGAGTCTTCCTGCAATGCAGGGGACCCAAGTTTGATCCCTGGGTTGGGCAGATCTCCTGGAGAAAGAAATGGCAACCCACTCCAGTATTCTTGCCTGGAAAATCCCATGGACAGAGAAACCTGACAGGCTACAGTTCATGCGGTCGCAAAGAGTCGGACACGACTGAGCGACTTCACTTTACTTCACTTCAGACTGAAACCAAAAGCTGTCTTCCTAAGCGGGCTGCCCCTTCTTGCTGTAAGGTGCTGAGCATTTACAAGATTGCTGCATTAGTCCATTGCAACATTCTTATCCAAAGACTCAACTAAGAAACCAAATGAGAGTCAGAAAACTTGGTCATGTCCAGTGGATGTTCAGCACTCAATTTAAACAAATCAGGTGCCAGGGCTCAGAATCTGGAAAGTTGATGAGTATACACAGACTTCCAAAAAAAGCAAATGCACAGGTGAGCTAACTGGATTCAATGTCTGGTCTTTCAGACTGAGTCAGGTCGGAAGCAGTGAATGTGGCTGGGTCAAAGTTCAGCAGCGCTGAGAAGACAAGCAGGGATATTTGGTGCCCTCACAGGCTTGAAGTTCAGAGTTTGGGAGGTACTGCCCACAGCCAGAGCACTGGTTGAGGATGTGAAACTGTCAAGGAGGAGTAGGCAGGAGGCAGCCCTTCACTCTCATATTAAACCAAATGCTCCAGCCACATTGAACACCTTGCAACTTTTCTGAAGAAGCTGAACTTTCTGAACTTTCTTTGCCTTGCTTCTGGGACTTCACATGTGTTGCTACCTCTGCCCAGAAGATACATAATCGCCTGATCACACCCTACACACACTCAGGAATCACTTTTCATGGAAAGCCTTCCCTGATCCATGTCATACCCTAAGACTGGATTAGGGGTCTTTCCCCATGCACCCCCATGGCCCTCTTAGAAATACCACCAGAGGATGGGGTTTGTATGTCTCAAAGAGTTTCAGTCTTATTTCTAATTTCTTAAAAAAAAAAATCTTAACTCAGAACCTAAGGCAAAACCTGAGAGCAGATGTCTGAGGAATTGGAGGCAGGAGAAGGAGGGGGACCCAAGGCCTGACTGCCTGGCCCCACTGCTTACTCAAGGAGGTCACCCCTGAGAAATTTCCAAGGGAAGGCTAAAGGGATTCAGAAAATGCTTTTCAAATCCCAGAACTAATTTTTACAATTGATTATACATAAAATACATGCATTGTTCATTTAAAACTATCCAGTGAAGTACTTATTTATGTTAACCCTATTAATCACTGAAATGGTTCCAATCTGTATGGCATGGACACCAGCTAATCAGAAATACACCGGCTATTAGCCAACATGTAGCTGTCCCACTGCATACTAGATAAAGGTAAGCGCTGAACACCTACAAAATCCTTCCACTAGAAATCCTCCATTAGTGTGTATGTTCTCCAGACTATGAGTCACGAGCACTCAACTATACTCCCCTGAGCTAAACAATCACTTTTTAACCTGATTGTGTGACCTTCCTTCCTGCCCATCATTTTGCATGATGGTGAACACCCCTCGTGGATAATGAAGTATGAAATGAGGGAGTTGGGCCTCACAAGAGGCAACGGGAATGATGCACGTAGGATCTGGAATACAAGTTTCAGGGTGCCTCATGTCACCTCCAAAGAAGTGGTTGTGGAAACAAGGAAGTATCCAGATGAGCAGACAGTTAGGGACTGGCGCACATCATACACAATATAGTAGTAGCCTGGAAGGAATAATCCACAGCTGTAAGAATGAGAGTTGAAAGAATGAGTGTGTTTGCCAGTGTGCCAGGAGTGGGACGGAGCCCCGTGGGCCCTGCTAGTGTGACTGTACACTAACTGCTTCAGCCAGAGGCCCCATGTCCAGAAGGCATATGCCCGCCTCACCATGACACCTGGGTGTGCACGGTATCCCTGGAAGGATGCTAACTAATTAGTTGAAGTTAGTGGGGAAGGGAACTGGGGTTCTGCACTGCAGGAGTGGGCATGAAATGTTTCACTGTAAATCCTTCATATAATGTGACTTTTATATGTCGACATATAAAATCACTGGCCTTTTCATTTGTCTGCCCGGTCCATGAAACGATGAGTCCCTTGAAGGCAGAAACTATGTCCTATTCACCTCCATATCTGTGGCCCCAAATATAGCATGTGGTGTGTAGTAGGAAGGCAATAAATGGACGGATGGATGGGTAGGTGACTGTGTAGATGAGCAGATGGATAAACTCGCAGTTATCATCAGACCAGCAGTTTTAGCATCAAAGAGGTCTGACCCAGGGACCAAGGGCAAAGAGCCAGGAAAGGAAATCTCACAGAATCAAAAAAAGTGAGGTTTAAAATCTAACTGCAGAGTGCTGGGCAGCAGCTGCAGAAGGGTATGTATGATGGTAAGACTGACCCTACTAAATGCTGTCTCCCCGTCCAGCCCCAGAGCTGGGTGCCATTGAGGGCACAGGCTGGGAGTAAACTGGACTCTGTTGTGCACAGTAAGATTTTCAGCAAAGTCACCAGAGGGACATTCGAAGCCTGATGTTCAGGGCTTGTAAGATACTTAACTATCTTGACTTGAGTGGCTTTCCAGCCCCTAGAAAGAAAATGAGCATTATGAAAGGCCCTTAATTGGCCTGGAGAGTGCCAACAGTAACATAAGTTACCATGGTAGCGAATACATACACTTCCTTCTCAATAAATAATACCTCCTTATCTGCTCTCTAACTGAAGAATGAATGGAAGAAGAAGAAAAGAAAGCAAAGCCACATCTTCTGCAAAAGATGCCTATTTCCTTCTACTTTTCCTTTTCAGAATTCTAGCTGTTGCCTGAGATGCTGCCCTGTGATAATTTGGATCTCAAAGAGCAAGCCACCATTATTTCATAACAGATGCAGTAAAGCCGTGCAAGGCGCATTTTGCTCCATTTGGCGGCTGTAAGGTGGAGGGCCTGTTGAGGCACCAGAGGGAATCTGGAGCATTATTCAGAGTCCACTCACCATGACATTTGAAGTAATTATGGAAGGAGCAATGGAAACACGAACAGCTCTTGGAAATGAATTCTCTCTTCAAAGTGGAAAGGATGATCTTACAGTATTTTAGGATGACATGATGTGTGGACGCTTTTAAAACTTCTTTGGTGAAGACAATCTGGAATCAGAACCCAACTGAAGATTAAAGGGGCTGGGGGCGGGATGGGGTATGAACTTACTTCTTTGTTTCATTGGTTCAGCTCTACTCTTTCTCCTTCACAGAAACCAGACACAGGAAAAAAAGAAAAAGAAAAACCCTCTGAGGTCATCTTATGGATGCCCTGCAGGGTTAGTGCCAGTCTATTCTCCTTATGTCTGAGTGAAGTGCTTTATTCAGGCAATTTTGAAAGGATTTAAGTAATGCAGTTGCCACCACTTCCTTTGGCAAATTTTAGTATTCATAGCCTTGAGCAAAGGTTTGGGAGGGCGTTTTTGTTTGGTTTTGGGGTTTTTTTTCTTTTGCTTTTAGAAAATGGCGAGCTGCTTTCAGGCCAGCAATCTACAGGCTCTGCTCTTGGCAGAAATGCCAGAGATGTTCTGGGAACCCCTCTGCTAAAAGCAGGCTCCCACAATGCCTCAGTATCAGGGGTCCTTTCGGGTTGTTTTGGAATCAGAGAAAATCTCATTTTCAGCCTTTTCACATTTTGTCCTACATTCTGGAAAGAACTGTCAAGTACTTACTGCAAGCCAGTTTTTCACTGGGAATCCCTCACTGACATCCCCTCTTCACCCCCACTCGTCCTTGCTAAGAAACAGGTAAGTCACAGAAGGTTCATTGCATGGCCTAGTATGAAAGCCTCTGCCCAGAAGATTGTTGGTGACACACCCAGGGCCAGTTAGAGTCTGTCTCTTGGAGCATCTTGACAATGAGACATAAGAGCACTGATTGGCAGTGGGCAGTGAAAGTCCACAAGTTAAGCAAAGTTAGGAGTTAAGTGAAGTCACGAGTACCCCTGAATTGGGACTAGCAGAAGTCCCTAAGAGGTGACTCATTGGAAAAGACTCTGATGCTGGGAGGGATTGGGGGCAGGAATAGAAGGGAACGACAGAGGATGAGATGGCTGGATGGCATCACCGACTTGATGGACATGGGTTTGGGTGGACTCCGGGAGTTGGTGATGGACAGGTAGGCCTGGCGTGCTGTGATTCATGGGGTTGCAAAGAGTTGGACATGACTGAGCAACTGAACTGAACTGAACTGAAGTCCCTAAGGTAGAGAAAAGATGTAGAGGATGCAACATGATACAGGTGGTAGGTAGACGCTGGGAAAATCCAAGGAAAGACAGGAAGGGTGCCACTACTGATTCCTTGTGGATTCAAAATGCCATCCTGAGGGAGCAACAAAACAGACCCCAGAGAAACCTTAGCTCTTTCCAGTTCCCGAACTCTATTCCCTCTTCCATGAGGACCCCCTGTCCTCTAGCCTGGGCTCCTCCAGGACCCCCATCTCTGCATCGCTGGTGTGTCCTACAACATCCCCCATTACCTGGGGCAGCCTGAGAGCATCTCCAAACCAGGAGACTCTTGCCCACGTGGGGCATTCAGAGATGGACTCTGAAACAATCTGCCACACAACTCTGAATGGAAGCACACTGGAACAGCAGGCGGAGTCGGGGCAGAGGCATAGATCTCCCCGGTCCTCAGCGCCTCTTCCCCCCAGGCAGCAGGGCTGGGAAGACACAGACCCAGGAGCCAGGGTGAATGGGGCCCCCAGAACTGTACAGGCCAGCCCTGCCTGGTAGCACTTTAGGGGCCAGAAGTAGGAAAGCTAGTTCCTCAGCATCAACAGACCCTGAGCCCACCCCTCCCCATGCCTGTACCTCTAACCTGTGCTATCTCATTGTGCTTCCAACTTTCAAACCCCAAAGTCACCTGCCTCAGTCCCCCTTTCCCTGTTCCCATGCTGCGGTTGTCTTTCAGTCCCTAAGTCATGTCTGACTCTTTGCGACCCCATGGACTGCAGCATGTCAAGTTTTCCTGTCCTTCACTATCTCCTGGAGTTTGCTTGAACTCATATCCATTGAGTTGGTGATGCCATCCAACCATCTCATTCTCTGTCGCCCCCTTCTCCTCCTGCCCTCAATCGTAACCAGCATCAGGGTCTTTTCCAGTGAGTCTGCTCCCATGACAACCCCTGTTACTGTGATGTGAGGGACCCAGACCAATAGCATGAGTTGACCATGACTTTTGACTGCTAAGAAATGGCAACTCTTCCTCCCTCTGAGTAAGGAGCCTGTGATCTCAGATGCTCCTCTCCTATGAAGGCACCGGGTTTGCTCTCTGACCAGAAGAAACTGGGGTGCTAAAGGAGGAAGATCAGTGCAGAGCAAGCACATCTATCACTAAATTTCTCTGCAGCAACTCATTACCAAAATAAATTGTAAAGAGAAAGAAACTCTTGTGACTACATTTTGTGAAGCAAAAATGCACCTTATTAGTGTGTTTGCCTGGAGAATCGCAGGGACGAGGGAGCCTGGTGGGCTGCTGTCTATGGGGTCGCACAGAGTTGGACACGACTGAAGCGACTTAGCAGCAGCAGCAAAGGAGGAAGAGGTGATTAGCTTATTGGGTTTTATGTTCCAAATCTAGTACTTGTAAGTGGTTGGGAAAGGGAAATGTGTTTTAGATTTTTTTCTGATTAAGATTTTTAGAATAAGCAATTCCAGAAGTTTTCTGGAATTTGTGGCCCAAAAAAGTAGGTGGGGCAAAAAAGACTGTTGGTCTTTTATCTTAATACTGAATTCCTTAAATCTCTATATAATATAGTTTTTGTTCCCAACATGTAATTTTAAGTTCAGGACGGTCCATTGTCCAGATCCCACATGCTCAGACCTTTCTGTTCGCTGTGGACTCCTGTGGAGTCCTGGATCTGGCCAGCAACACCTCACAGGCCATTGTACAAGCTGGCTGGTGTGCCGGCCTGGAGGGCCACTCAGGCGGGATACATCCATGGAAAAAACTGGGGTAGAGGCAGGCACATGCAGGCCTGTTTCCTCAAGAAATGCATCCCCTGGGACTTTGTATTTAACTAACACACCCTGCTTCTCACCCTCAGATCCAGGGTGGGTCCATCAAAAACTAGGGAAATGTCTACAAGATGCAAGAGGATCCTCTGGCTCCGAAAGCTAGATCTAAAGAAAAGCTTTGAGTCCTAAGAGAATAAGTAATGGGCACCACAGACAGGAAGAAAAAGAATTCTTGCCTTCGTTCAAAATTTTTATTTTTTATTTATTGTTGAAATATTTACTTTTCTTTATTTATTTGGATGTCCTAGGTCTTAGCTGTGGCACGTGGGATCTAGTTCCCTGACTGGGGATTGAACCCCAGCACCCTGCATTGGGAGCACAGTCTTAGCTACTGGACCACCAGGGAAGTCTCACTCAAAATCTTCAAATGCTTTCACCAGCTGGAATGGGGCTGGAATGACTGACAGCTGTGTGCTATTTTTTTCAGTTAAGACCTCTCCCTAGAGCGGAGCTTATTCTAGTAGGGCTTTGCAACGCATGACTTTCTGTCCAGATGGTTCCCTTCTGTGCTTCTGACTTTCTGAAATTCTTTTGCAAAACAGTATCTCAAATCTCTTGCTCATGGGTCTATCAAGAGTCTATGTGAGATGGTCATACTAAGTGGAATAAGTCAGACAGAGAAAGAACAATATGATATGATATTCCTATGGCAGAAAGTGAAGAGGAACTAAAAAGCCTCTTGATGAAAGTGAAAGAGGAGAGTGAAAAAGTTGGCTTAAACCTCAACATTCAGAAAACAAAGATCATGGCATCCGGTCCCATCACTTCATGGGAAATAGATGGGGAAACAGTGGAAACAGTGTCAGACTTTTTTTGGGGGGGCTCCAAAATCACTGTAGATGGTGACTGCAGCCATGAAATTAAAAGATGCTTACTCCTTGGAAGAAAAGTTATGACCAACCTAGATAGCATATTCAAAAGCAGAGACATTACTTTGCCGACTAAGGTCCATCTAGTCAAGGCTATGCTTTTTCCAGTAGTCATGTATGGATGTGAGAGTTGGACTGTGAAGAAGGCTGAGTGCCGAAGAATTGATGCTTTTGAACTGTGGTGTTGGAGAAGACTCTTGAGAGTCCCTTGGACTGCAAGGAGATCCAACCAGTCCATTCTGAAGGAGATCAACCCTGGGATTTCTTTGGAAGGAATGATGCTAAAGCTGAAACTCCAGTACTTTGGCCACCTCATGCGAAGAGTTGACTCATTGGGAAAGACTCTGACGCTGGGAGGGA
>SJYX01014759.1:169356-192614 GCA_006410675.1 Oreotragus oreotragus | reverse complement strand
AAAGCTGAAACTCCAGTACTTTGGCCACCTCATGAGAAGAGTTGACTCACTGGAAAAGATTCTGATGCTGGGAGGGATTGGGGGCAGGAGGAGAAAGGGGATGACCAAAGATGAGATGGCTGGATGGCATCACGGACTCGATTGACGTGAGTCTGAGTGGACTCCGGGAGTTGGTGATGGACAGGGAGGCCTGTCATGCTGCGATTCATGGGGTTGCAAAGAGTGGGACACGATTGAGCGACTGAACAGAACTGACATGTGGAATCTTAAAAAATAATACAAATGAACTTATTTACAAAACGGAAACAGACTCACAAACATGGAAAACAAACTTATGGTTCCCAAAGGGGAAAGGAGGGGGAGAGGGATAAATTAGGAATCTGAGAGTAACATATATACATTATCATAAATAAAATAGATAATCAACCAGCACCTACAGCATAGCATAGGGAACTATTCTCATAATATATATAATATGTTATAATAACCTATATGGGAAAATAATCTGAAGAAGTATATACACTTTACTTACATAGTTCACTGTACACCTGAAATGAACACAACATTGTAAATCAACTATATTTCAAAATAAGTAAATAAATAAATTGCAATGGTAAAAACAGACAAACAAAAAAAGATTCTCTGTGAGGATTCAGAACAAGGCTCAGCATTCACCAGGACGACTCAGCCTTCTTTTCTTTCCTACAATTGCTATGTTAATGAATCTGTTGGATGGTCAACCTCAGGATTCTAGCAGAGGGATGTGTGGCACTCGGAAAGGAAGAGAGGCCCTGGCCAGGCAGAGGGGGTCGGGGAGTTTAGGAAGGCTTCCAAGACTCAGACCATTGTGTGGAGATGTAAAAGATCACAGCTCTCTGGGCTGTTACCAGTGATAAATGGCTGGGCGGGCAGTTGTGCACAGGAATTGCTGAAATTGAGGAAGCCTCCTGGAATGAACAGCAATTGAGGAGGAAGCTAGAGGCCTATGGCAGAGTGACCTCAGTGGCAGAAAAGCCGTGTGTCACATTGCTGTAATAATTTATGACAAACATTTCTCTGTCTGGGATTTGCCTTTAAATAGAAGTCACAGATGATGCAAGCTCAGGGGCATCACCTCTAGGCACAAAACCCGCCAGTGGGGAAAACTGCACGGAAGGCTTTCACGGGTTTTGGGGGCTGTGGCATGAAAGAGCCCAGCTGTTCGTGTTCCATCTGCTATTTTTTCAAGGTCAGTGGATATGGGAAAGTTGTAGCTGGGAAAGAGTAGCTTTTACCTCACAGGCTCTTAACAGACTCAGAGTCTGTGCTCATTGTGGTGTCTGGATTCTCCTAGGCAGCTCAGCCCCGAGATCTGCCTCTTACAGGCCCACCCATTTGGAGTTCATGAGCATCTCAGGACTCAGGAGAGGGGCAGCGATGTCCACTGGTCTAGACAAAGGAGCTCATAGCCATGGAGACCCTCCAGACCCTTGTCAGCCATACAGATTTCCACTGGCTCTCACCCAAGGAGCCCGTGGTCTCAGGCCCAGCTCCTTCAAACTGCAGTTCTGCCTGGCCCTCCCTAGCATTCATGGTTCACGGACTTGCCTCTGCTTCCTCTTGGTCTCACTGAAAATGTCTACGCTTGCATTTTCTCACAGAGGACTGTCTCTTAGTTTGAGCCAAGGAAAGGGCTTGACTTGGTTGTCACAGCTTAAGTACTATAGTCTTCCTGTGTCCACTCCCCATCCTCCTAGTCAAACAGGGCAACTCTGATGCTTATCAGGAAGCCTCTGAGAGCAAGACATTCCACTCTCTAGGGCTCAAAGTGAGTCAACAAGGAAACAGAATCTATTCTTAAGCAAACACTGTCTTTATGGATATTGGACCCATACAAGTTCTGTTACCTGGAACATACTGATGGAATTTAACATGTAGAATATTTAAAACTTAATGCCAAGGATTAATGCCTCAAAATAAACATGGAGGTGAAAGATCACAGAACATAGGTCACAATTCAAACACATAATACCATGTTCTGAAAGCAGAGATCCAGAAAAATGTCTGTTAAAAGCAAAACATGGTCAGAAACATGCTGATATCAGGACTTACACATATAGACATACAAGTGTAGGTTTGTGTGTACATGTGTATTTGTGTATGTGCATGTGTGTTCATAGGTATACACATACATGTGAACACACACACATACATTTACTTGTATAAAGAAAGAGTGGTGGAGATGAGGAAAGATCTCTTCACCATTCTCACGTCCATTTCCTATTTCTAAGCAGCAAACAAATTTGTCCTTAGGACTAAAGCTTTAGGTTAGAGGAAATCTCTGGGACATTAGAGTCAGGGCATCAGAGCAGCTGATGGGAATTGCTTTTCCATCACATGACACCATGTGATACACCTTACACAGGGTCTGGTTACCAGCCCCTTTCCGCTCCTGTGCCTTCACTCACTCCCTTCCTTTCGGTTTCATGTACCTGATCTCAGACATAGTACAGACTATCTTAGGGAATTATCTGCATGGAATCCTGTCAGTCTGGTTTATTGTACTGGATGGTAGATGAATTATTTTCTGGTCAACAGGCAGAAGAGAACAGCAGTGAGCCCGGATGCAAAGGTATGTTTGCCCAGGCAGCTGTTCCCACCTGTCTTTCCAGGTAAAGCAATAGGTGATGTAAGCTGTCACCAACACTGAAAACCCCATGTTGAACTGGAACCAAGACGTCGGAACAGAGGTTCTGTCTAGGATTTAAGGCAGCAGAAATCTTTCACTGACCATGGGGATCCCTGTCATCCAGAGGGACTTTCTTCTTCTGGGAGCAAATAATCTTTGTCCTCAGTGGTGCTTTTAGTTTATCAGATGGAGGAAAATCTTCAGTGTGTCAAAGTTAGAATGCTTGACCCTTGCTGTTCCAAGATATGTACTGCTTCAGGCCTCCCAACATTCTTCCAGAAAGCTTATAAGACAATATGGAAATTTTTTAAAAAAGGAAAATCCTAGGGCTCACAGAAGACTGAGATGAGGGACTTCATCTTTCTATTTACTCTTTATGACTGCTGTTGCTAAGAATATGCTAAAATTGTTATGTATTTTTCAGGCATTTGGCCAAAGCACCAAGCCATTTTGAGTTTGACTGGAAGGAGAGCTAGTCCCTCAAAATCACTACTTTGATAAATATTTTTATTTTTTCTCCTGGATGGATTTAATTCANGATGAGGGACTTCATCTTTCTATTTACTCTTTATGACTGCTGTTGCTAAGAATATGCTAAAATTGTTATGTATTTTTCAGGCATTTGGCCAAAGCACCAAGCCATTTTGAGTTTGACTGGAAGGAGAGCTAGTCCCTCAAAATCACTACTTTGATAAATATTTTTATTTTTTCTCCTGGATGGATTTAATTCAGCCATTTGCTTATTGCACTGAGAGATTCAACGGCAAAGATATTTAATTATGTCTAACCTTTATCCCGTTAAGTAGATTAAAAGTCTAAAGCATTGGCTAGCCTCCTGTATAGAGCTGGCCTGTTAGATATGTACGTTCAACTACAGCTTGCAAAAAAAGCAAGAAATTACATCAGCCTTAAAACAGTACTTATTCAGGATTTGGTTCTATTTTGAGCTGATGCTTGGCTTAATTTTACAAAGCAAGGAAATAATAGGACAGTGAAGGTACTGAATTCATAAATACATTTCTGTCAGCAAGAAAGGCCAAAAAAGTCACCCAATGTAAATTTATCCTCGGCTACTGAGTGATTACTCTTTCAAGGACTTGGGAAATTGGCAAGACTTCTGGTTCTGTGCCAGCAATGTTCTTAAATGTGGTTTTATAACAGAAAAAGAAATGCTACACTTAAGAGAGTAGATGCAGGAATCTTATTTGGGTGAGGCCTCTCTCAATGGAGGGCTTCCCTAGTGGCTCAGATGGTAAAGAATCCACCTGCAATGCAGAAGACCTGGGTTCGATCCCTGGGTTAGGAAGATCCCCTCAAGGAGAGCATGGCAACCCACTCCAGTATTCCTGCCTAGAGGATTCTATGGCTAGAGAAGCCTGGCGGGCTATAGTCCATGGGGTCACAAAGAGTCAGAAATGACTGAGCTACTAAGAACAAACCTCTCAGTGGAATCCCTAAAAGGGAGTTGAGGGAGAAATCTAAACACTGTGATGTCTAGTAGTTTCTCTACTTGCCTCAGTAAGCTGATAAGTATCTTGATAAGAAACTTTAATTGTGAATGATGCCTATACCACAATATCTTGATGCATGACAAGGTTTTCCTTGACACGTGATGCTGAGACATAGGAGATGTTATCTGTGCTAAAAAGCATACGAAAAGTCCACACTGGGGGAGGGTATGTGTGTATGTATGTGTGTGCATGCATGTACACACTAGTATGCTGGTAAATGTTTAACAACCAACCCTCTGAAATAAAAATAAAAAGCCCTAGTGTGTAGCATTTGCCTATTTCCATGATGTAAATACTCCCACCACAGCTGATTTCAAGTTTCCCATAAGACTTCACTGAATACGGTTGGGAAGTGCACAGAAGCACACTACCATATAATATTCCCAGCACTCAGATATCGTGTGTGTGTGTGCACGTGCGTGCTCAGTCATGTCCGACTCTTTGTGGCCCTATGGACTGTAGCCTGCCAAGCTCCTCTGTCCATGGGATTTTCCTGGCAAGAACAGGGGGTCTGGAGATGAGAGGTCAATCCCTGGATCAGGAAGATTCCCTGGAAGAGCAAATGGCAACCCACTCTAGTGTTCTTGTCTGGATAATTCCATGTGGAGATGGCTCACTCTGTAGGTCCCCAGAACTTCACTGTCACTTGACACAGATATCATATATAATCAGGAAGTGACAGATGTTTGAGTATTTATTAGCCAGAGTATGAACTGTAGACTCCCCAAGAGTTTGGGTGACATTAACGGCAAGCCGAAAATGAAAATATGGGTTCACTTTGGCTGATGTCACCTCACAGCACAGGATTTTAGTACAATCTTTTCAACTAATTACTCAGGGAACACTGTCTATCTTTACAGTATCTGGATTTTTAGCAAAGAAAATGTATTTCTGTAAATATCCTTATTGTGTATCAAAGAGCACAGAACAAGGGCTGCTATCATTCTCATTGGCTGGTTCTTTCATGTAACAGACTACAGTCACATATTTTTCTTTTGTTGTAAAGCCTTCACACACACCCTTGCTTTGGTAACTGATCCAGTCCTCCTGACCGCAGACATGGGATTATGACCCAGGTCTGCCAAGTTAGAGTATTCCATCACTTTGGGAACAATAGTTGGTCCGCGGCATCTGTGTTTGACTTCCTGAATCTAGCTGAGACTAGCTTAGTCCCTGGTCTTCTCAGTCCCAGCTACGCAAGCTAGTCAATCTCTTTCCCCCTCTTCCTCATCCTTCTTACTTATGCTGGTTGGTTTCTGTCACTTGCAACCAGCAATCCTAACTAACAAAGAGACTGGAACAGGCCAAGAAACCTTCTATTTAAAATTACTGAGATTGAGGATGGATAGAAGGAAGGAAGGAAAGGAGAAAGGAAGGAAAGGAAAGAGGAAAGAAGGGGGGAAACAACAAAAAGATAAATAAGGGAGAATCAAATTTAAATAAAATATTCATGCGTGGGAGGTGGTTGGAAGATCTGCCTAACATTCTCAGTAGTACGTGCTGCTTTTGTTCTAACTTGTTTCAGTCGTGTTCAACTCTTTTCGACCCTATGGACTGCGGTCCACCAGGCTCCTCTGTCCATGGGATTCTCCAAGCAAGAATACTGGAGTGGGTTGCCATGCCCTCCTCCAGGGGAATCTTCCCAATTCAGGGATCAGACCTGCAGTTCCTGTGGCTCCTGCATTGCAGGCGGATTCTTTACTGCTGAGTCACTGAGGAGGCCCTCTTGGCAATATATTTGTGACTAAATCTTTATGAATCCTTACCCCTCCAAAAATCATTACAAATATTCTTCTAAAACACTCAACCTTTCCAGATATGTTTTCATAAATCCTTTTTTTTTTTTCATAAATCCTTTCTTAACACAATTTTTGCATGTAAGGAACCAGGAGCAGAAGAAGTGACTTGTTCATAGTGACTTTATGCAGAGACTAGATAAGAGTACCAATCTAAATATCTCTTAATTCTGCCTTCATCTCCTTCCCATCATTTGCCAGGACCTTGAGTTGACTCCTCTTTACTTCCTGCCTAGACTGTGGTCATAGTCTTCTCTCTGTTCTTCTGGGTTCTGATGTCTTCTTTATTCATTCCCTCTTGAATTACTATAGGAACTATCATCCTAAATGGAAATCTAATCATGCAACATATAAGTCTAAATGTCTTAATATGGCCCATGAAATCCTTGCCTCATTACCTACCATGCCCACCCTGCACTCTAGCCAAATTTTCTGTTGTTTTCCAGACACACCAGGCTTTTTCTCATTGATGTTCTCCTGTTCATAATGTTCAAAAGTTTCCGGGATAACTTCTCCTCTTTTCTCTTCTTTAAAAAAAATACTCAGTTTAAGCATCATCATGAAAATTTCCTAAAATTTTCCATGGAAAGAGCTTCCTTCCTGCACATTAATAACACTTGAGTTCATATGTTTATGACTGCAATTATTACAACAAAGAGGAATAATTTATACATTTCCCTACTAAGTTGCATGCTCCTTCAGGAAAGGAACAGTTTCCTGTATCATCATTACATTGCACTTTATTTGGTACATTTTGGATGTTTGGCATATTATTCGAATGAATTATTGCATAAATGATCAAATTAATGATCAAATCAGACATTCTCTAAGCACCAATCCCATGAAGTAGATGCTGCTATTACAATTTAACCCTGAGGAAATGAAAACTTAGAGGATTGAGTCACCCAAGAAAGTTTACCCAAGAAAGGATGGTGAAACCAGGATCTGACCCAGGCCGTCAGACTCCTGCTCTTACTAAACTGCTCACCTAGACTGAAAGTCTCCTTTTTGCTCCAGACATTTGGCCATTCCCTTTTTTGTTATCTGGGATCAGAGATCTACACGGCCAGCTTTTATTCGAAAAGCCAGTAGACATCCCACGAAAATTCAGTCCACCATCCCCGGTAGGCTCTTAACTGAGCTTGAAAGGAAGATCGGCCTAAGTCCGTCTCTGAGACATCTGGGTGTAGGGCAGAAAAGTGCTTTCCCAAAGGGCTCTGCCCTGAGGGATGAGTAATCTTTTCCTGCCCTTTCAGGGTGGGGCTTTGAGATTTAGAGAGCTAGTCTTAATTAGAGCATTTCCTGGCTGAGTAAATATTAAACTTAAATTCAGCTCCGCCTTTGGTTAGCAGGTCAGGGCTTGAGGCTTTGCCTCCCATGATTCCCCTCGGGTTCTTCGTGGAGAGTGGGGGCGGGGAGGCAAGCGGAGAACGCAGCCTAGGAGACAGGGAGACTCCAGGGACGCTGCCGAGGCAGGACCTAGTCAGCCCGCAGCAGATCTGTTGCTAGACCTCGGACACACACTTACCATCCCAGCTGGTTAAATAGTAACCTGTGGCGCTGGCCCCGCCGTTGGGCGTTACCTAGACATTGTTTAAATGAGCAGTTCTGAGAGTCACCTGCCAGGAAGGCCACCCTGGATAAAGCAAGGGATTCTCTACATTCTAAGAAGCCAGACACCTGACAGTCACAAATGAAGCGCACAAAAACGTTTTAAGGGGCAGTGGGGATGTCACTGGACTTAGTCCCAGTTTTCTTATTTTAACTGGAACACTGGCCGGAGGACCTAAGTGAAGAGCGCCGCCCCTGCAAGCCGCATGAGCCCGTCAGCCTGTGCTCACGGGAGCGCGGGAGACCTTCTGGTGACCTGAGCACGCTGAGCACGGAGGACACTGGGCAGGGCTGGCGGACCAGCCCCTTTAGCAGAGCCGCTACTACTGCAGGAGCTATTGTGTGAACTGACTTAGATCTCCTAGGAAGCATGGGGTCTAACACAGAAAGGGCAGAGGCTGTGAAAAGCAGAGAGTAAGGGACGGAGCCCAAGGGCACACCTCGGCATGGCTGGTCAAGGAGGCTGGTATTCGGAGTACAGAGAGTAAGACCCCTCACCCACTGGTCCTTGCGTCCTTCTGGAAGCAGTACCCTGCTTTTACCCTAGGGAACTACCGTCTGTCCTTGGTCAATCATGGTGCCTTGCTCACCCCCAGCCAAGGACAGGTCTCTCACTCAAGCTGGGTTATTTATATGCTTTCTCTCCGGAATCTGACTTTTGAACAACGTGACAAAATGACTGCTGGAGCTGATTGCTCCTACTAAGATAGCATCCATCAGTTCTGCTGCTTAGGGCACGCGTCTGCTCAAACTCCACAATTTCTGCATATTCTAAGTCTACGTTATTAACTTTCCTTTCGGTTCTGTGAGTTACTCCACAGTCATCACATAAATGCCTTTTCTGTTTCCTAGTCAAAATGTGTTTCTCTTGCTTGACAAATAAAAAACAGAGTTGATATACTAAGGAAATATGTATGCCTTTAGATTCAGAGAAGAAAATGGCACCCTACCATGGACAGAGGGGCCCAGTGGGCTCCATGGGGGTGTAAAAGAGTCATATATAACCGAGCAACTGAGCACACACATATATATCCCCAGTATGAATGGATTACCCACGCCCCGGCCAAACTTGATTTTGGATCAAGTTGGATAAATCTCAAATCATTCTAGTTAACAGATATTTTAACATACAAAAAATACACTTTAATTACTCACAATGATCTCCAGTAGGTAAAAGAAGTTATAAGACCAGTTGTCATAAGTGAGCAAAATATACATAAAATTTGGCCACGGGGAGATTTCTGGATCCTTTGACATTCAAATTAACATAAACTCATGTTTATATATCACTGGAGCCTATAGCTACAGCTTTATTTTAGTCCTGGAATATTGATAATAGTCATAGGTCAGTCTATGAGCTTTTAAAATAAATTGTTTCCCAGACCAAGCAATACAGATTCCTCAGTCATAGCCCTTACTCATAAGTCATCCCTATAAAGAAGAAAACAATGAAGTCGGGACCAGGCCTGTCCAGTAATTAAGTCATGAATTGCCTTACAGGGTAACCTTCCCAGCAGAGCTCTAGGCAATATAACCTGGGGGTAAGGAGAACAGAAATTCCATTTCCCACTGAGTCACTTCCCGCAGCATCTTGAGTAACTTACTCAACCACCCTAGGCTCCACTTACCTGCGAGATAGAATGAGGATGAGGAAATAAGAACACCAAGTACATACATAATTTGAAAGAATGAAGGAGAGACTAGTGACACTATGACAAAAAATTAAAAGAAGCCACAGTAACCTCTTCTGTCAGGGTTATTCACAATCAGAAATGTGAGTATGCCTCATACGAGTATTCACCCTTTCTACAAACCCTTCTCTCCACAGAGACAATTAAGATTTTCATTACTCAAAAGACAGGAGACTGAGATTTTAACAACTTCATTTCATTGGTTCAGACACATTTTAACATTTCTGAAACCTGGATGTGTCTTACAATTCTTATTTTCACATCACTGAAGTAGGTATGCATCTTACAATTCAGGGCATCTTAAATTTACCGACACACAGCATTTCTCTTTTTTTGCTTATACAAATAGATCTACATAGATTTAACTCCTTCCAGTGAATGGCTTGCTGAAGGGATTGTGGTGGCCCTGTTGGCTTTGGAACCTTGAACTTTTGTAAGAGGTTGACATTCGGAGATAACCAGAAGCACCCCTTATCCACTAGGACAGAGTTTGACTGGTAGGTGCTTTAATAAGAGGACACACAGAATTCTGTGAGACCATCTAACTGAATGGGGGTTGGAGGAAAGCTGTCAGGAAGATTTTGTGGAAGAAGTGATATCTTTGCTGAGAATGAAAGAGAGGGTCAGAATCATCTAGAACAAAGCTACTCAAAGTATCTGCTAAGTCCATATGTTAACAGTCTTCCTTGGGTAGTTACAGACATTGAGAAGTAAACATTTAGAAACTTTTATAACATTTGGGGAAAGTAATTTTATGTCTGTTGAATCTAATCATTAAAAATTGGGGAATGTACTTTGTTCTAAACATTAGTTTTCCTGGTAATTAATTTTATTGTATCTTATTTAAAATATCAGCCAGGACAGATTGGAAATTTAAAGAAACAAAGCTAAAAACCACCTGGCTTTTCCTTATGGATCTTGGAGGAACACTGTGTCCAAGGACGTGATGAGGAAAGACTTCAGAGAGGTAAGCAGCATTTGTGAAATTCTGGATAAGAGACAGGTTGAGATTAAGAAAGCGAGGTAGGCACAGGGATGACCGTTTGTGTAAAATTTCACATGAGGGTTAAGAAACTGGAAAAATACAGACCAACAAAAATGTTACTGGTAGTATCTACACGGTAGCATTTCAAAGAATTTTCATATCCTTAATTTTAAACTTCTTCACCTCTACAGTGGCTCAGAGGTTAAAGCGTCTGCCTCCAATGCGGGAGACCTGGGTTCAACCCCTGGGTCGGGAAGATCCCCTGGAGAAGGAAATGGCAACCCACTCCAGTATTCTTGCCTGGAGAATCCCGTGGACGGAGGAGCCTAGTGGGCTACAGTCCACGGGGCCGCAAAGAGTCGGACACGACTGAGCGACTTCACCTCACCTCTACAGTGCATCCTGTGGTGGCCATGCTTTGATTTTCACCTATGCAGTATCTGTTCTCCTTCCGGGGGTGTAGACCAGTGGGCCTCCCTCCCTGGGACTTGCAAGAACAGAAGTACAGCAACAGCAGCCCCCAAGAAGCCCACCCATTTTGTTCTGCTCCCTCAGGAGCTGCAGAACTGTCAGAGGGGAACCAACTGGTAGCGCTGTCTGAAAGCTGGGTTCTGAGAACTTCTTCCAAATGCTTAGAGGATGCATTGAGAGCGAGCATGCTTTTCTGCCTATCTTTCTGGCTTAGCTGCCAAGCATATTATATCACGGGAGAAGCTTTACAGAAAATTCGCATGAAGAGTGAACTTTTATGTAGAAAATAACGTGCTTATGTGAAGTGTTAGTGTGAAGGTCGCTCAGTCATGTCCGACTCTGTAACTCCATGGCCTGTAGCCCACCAGGTTCCTCTGTCCGTGGAATTCTCCAGACAAGTACACTGGAGTGGGGTGCCGTTTCCTTCTCCAGGGGATCTTCCCAACTCAGGGATAGAACCGAGGTCTCCCACATGGCAGGCAGATTCTTTACTGTCTGAGCCACCAGGGAAGCCCAAGAATACTGGAGTGGGTAGCCTACCCCTTCTCTAGGGGATCCTCCTGACCCAGAAATCAGACCAGGGTCTCCTGCACTGCAGGTGGATTCTTTACCAGCTGAGCTACCAGGGAAGCCCAAAGCACTTATAAGGAGCTTTGATTTTCCCAGTTTACTTACTTTGGCTGGCTTAGTGTACTGAAGGTTGGGTAGTTTTATAAGATTTCGAGAAGATGAGTTCAGGAATCCCGAGTGAAGATCGCATCTGGACTTCTTGCTGAGGGTTTCAGATGTGAGACATCTGATTTATCAGACACTAAGTGAAGCAGACACATCACAACGCCTGCCTGATCCAATTCTTTCAGTGTAGGGTCATCTGGGACTGGATTCTGCTGACGCCACATAGATTTCATCTCCCTATAAAGCTCTCTCCCCTGGAGAACACTTAAAAGGAATAAAGATCAGGAAGCCACCTAAAATAGGGACTCCGGCTTTCACTAGCCAGGCCTGGGAGAGGGAGCAAGCAGAGAGAGCTCAAAACAGAGAAAGCCCATACTATTGGATTTACCAGGAGACGGGACTGTTTACCTGGGCAATGGAATAAAGCGTCAGTCCATCCAGCTATTTGGGACATGATTCCCATACAACTAGTCCCTTTTCAACAGGGTGTAATATGTTTCTGCTGCTGCTGCTGCTGCTGCTAAGTCACTTCAGTTGTGTCCGACTCTGTGCCACCCCACAGATGGCAGCCCACCAGGCTCCCCCGTCCCTGGGATTCTCCAGGCAAGAACACTGGAATGGGTTGCCATTTCCTTCTCCAATGCAGGAAAGTGAAAAGTGAAAGGGAAGTTGCTCAGTCGTGTCCGACTCTGTGCGACCCCATGGACTGCAGCCCACCAGGCTCCTCTGTCCGTGGGATTCTCCAGGCAAGAGTACTGGAGTGGGGTGCCGTTGCCTTCTCCCAATATGTTTCTACTGTCCACGAATTAAGGTGTTGAAAATTATAACCCCCATTTCTTAGTTTAGGGATACTCTTTCAGTATCATTTAGTTTCGGCGTCACAACAGGAGCTACAGAGCTGGGGAGCAAGATCTACATGCTTCCCAGAGTGGAAGCACATATCCACTTCCAGGTTCCTAGGGGGAACATCAGAATGGAGAAAGTACACACCATTAACTCTTATGAATTGTGAAACTGAAGCCTCAGTTCTAATTTTCTGTTAGAATCATAAAGAGGGCTTCCCTAGTGGCTCAATGCTAAAGAATCTGCCTGCAATGTAGGAGACCCTGGTTTGACCCCCTGGGTTGGGAAGATCCCCTGAAGAAGGGAATGGCAACTCACTCCAGTATCCTTGCCAGAAGAATTCCATGGACAGAGAAACCTGGTGGGCTACAGCCTATGGAGTCACAAAGAGTCAGACATGACTAAGCACAATGATAGAGAATCAGAAAGATCTGTCAGGATAGAAAACAAAATCAAGTAATTGTTCAGTGAAATGATCAAGTGAGTCTCCTATAGTCCTATTAGTTTCATCCAGAAGATAAATATGTCTTAAAAGCATTGCCTGAGATTGTTATAAGAAATAACAAAAGTAACTTACAGGCCCTAGATGATAAACTCCTTAAAACATGCTGATGATATGAAGATATGTCCTTCCTCCCAAGGAAAGGAGCTTTAGGAGGACATTCATTCATTCAGTCATTGTACAAATGATTATTCAGTATATACTGTCAGGCACCAATTAAGTGACGAGAATACAGCAGTGAACAAAATAGACAAAACCCCTGCCCTCAGGGAGCCTATATTCTAGGGGAGAAAGAGAGAGAATAAACAAATAAGTGCAGAGAAAATGAAGGTGCCAACAGATAACAAATGTTGGTGACAATGTGGAGAAAAGGGAACCCTCAGACACTGGGAGGGGATGTGAATCAGTGCATCCACTGTGGAAAACAGCACAGAGGTTTCTCAGAAAACTAAAGACAGAACTACCGTGAAAGTGAAGCGAACGAAAGTGTTAGTCGCTCAGTCATCCGACTTTTTGTAGCCCCGTGGACTTCAGCCTGCCAGGCTCTCTGTCCATGGAATTCCCCAGGCAAGAATTCTGGAGTGGGGAGCCAATCCCTTATCTAGGGGCTCTTTCTGACCCAGGGATTGAACCTGGGTCTCCAGAACTACCACATGACCCAATAAATCCACTCCTGGGTATACACTCCAAAAGCCCCTACTAACTCGAAAAGGTACATGCACCCCAGTGTTCATAGTGGCATTATTTACAATAGCCAAGACACAGAAGAAATGTAAGTGTCTATCAACAGATGAATGGATAAAGAAGATGAGGTACATATATACAACAGAATACTATATTTAGCCATTAAAAATGCAATTTTTCCATTTGCAGCAACATAGATGGACTTGGAAGAGATTATGCTAAGTTAAGCAAGTCAGAGAAAGACAAGATATGATGTCTCTGATTTGTAAAATCTAAAAAAATACAGCAAACTAGTGAATATAACAACAAAGAAACAGATCCACAGATACAGAGAACAAACGAGAGCTTACCAGTGGGGAGAGGGGTGGTTGGGGTAATATAGGAGTAGAGGGAAAATAGGTTATTATGGAATTAAATGAAATTATGTGTATGAAATTGTTGAAAATTCTAAAGCACTATAGAATTTTAAGAATCATTTTTTTAAAAATGCCACCATCTAGGTGGTGCTGTTAAAATCTCTGCAGCTAGAGAATATTATGCTTAGTGAAATAAGTCAGATAAAGACAAATTCTGAATAGTATCAGTTATTTGTGGAATCGAAAAAACAATACAAATGAATGTATATGCAAAACACACAGACTCAGATATCTGGTTATCAAAGGGAGAGAGAATGGAGGAGAAGCAAAATTGCAAGTATGGGATTAAGAGATACAATCTACTATGTGTAAAATATAAGCAACAAGGAAATACTGTATAGCCCAAGGAATTATAGCCATTATCTTATAGTAACTTTCAATGGAGTACAATGTAAAAATACTAAACTATAATGCTGTACACCTGAAACTAATATTGTAAATCAACTACATTTGTTTTTTTAAATGGAGGTGCCAGGGAGTTAGGAAGTATGGAACTCTCTGTGGCAATGACATTTGAACAAAGCCCTAGGAACAGGATGGAACAAATACATAGCAGCTGGGACACAGAGCCTCAAAGAGCAAGTCTGGAAAATCAGCATCAGTATTCCAAGATGACCCTCTAGGTGTGAATCTCACAAATTTCCCTGGTGGATCAGCAGTAAAGAATCCACCTGCAATGCAGGAGATGCAGAAAGATTCCCCTGGAGAAGGAAATGACAACCCACTCCAGTATTCTTGTCTGGGAGATCCCACGGACAGAGGAGCTTGGCAGGCTACAGTTTATGGGGTCCCAAGAGTTGGACACGACTTAGCGACTAAACCACCACACCACCCTCACGAACTCTGTGACAGACATTCACGTCTCTTCTCCTTGCTCAGAGGCAGATAGCCCTGGATGGGAGAGACTGGAATGTGTGGGGTAGATCTCATCCTGCTGTCTCTAGGTTCATACTGGCCACACGTGTCTTCACTACGTTCCAAGCCCATGTGCCCCTCTCTGCCTCACTCTTGCTTCCATCTCATTCTTCTTTTTGTTTTTAAGCAGCAAGGACAGATTTTAATTACTAATATACTATCACAACAGGAAAAAGAGTCCCATGTGAACTGAGCCGAACAACTGCAAAGTGACGGGGCTTTTTTTTTCTTTTCTGTTGAGATATAATTCCTCTTTCTTTTTAAAGAAAAGCCATAGCCAACCTTTAATTGTTGCTTTTGGGTGGAAAAGTGATACTTTGGATCAGGGAAGGGAAAAGTTTTAAACAGAATGCACAAAACTGAGAGCTTCTGAACATACTGTCTTCAAGTAATCTCTTGAGATCTATTAACTAAATAGAGAGAAAGGAAATTAGGGTGGGAAGGTGGAGTTGGATGCAGTTTCCCATGTCTTTTTGTATATTCTAGATGGACTAGCTTGGCTAGTAAAAGTCAAATGCTGTAAGGTTATTGCCTTTCAAGTCAATCCTCAGAAAACACCCCGTCAGAACACTGGTGTGTTCCAGATGTGGTAGACAAGAGGAAGCAGCTGGGGAAGGGTGGCTCTGTTTTCTGGATTCTGACCTGTTTGTGATCTGTTGTGACGTGTTCTTCAGATTCGAATGAGTCTCTGGGCTCAGCGCTCTGAATCACAGGTTTCTAGGTTCCCCTAGGGAAACAGCCTTATTTCTTGTGATGCTATTTGCCTAGTAATTTATAATTTCATTTGTTCTAGTAAGCAGCTGAAGTTCAGCACGTTCTTATTCATTTTGTACAATAGGCACTAAATGACTCTGAATGCCAGGCACCTAATCAGCTTAAGAAANTATGCTGTAACAAAGCCAGCGACTCATGCATTTGTTCTTTCTTTTTGCCTCAGAAGACCAGCAGTCTTCTCTGGTTTACCTTTGGGTGAACTTTTGTTTTTGATAGTAAGCAGACTTATTGCTCTGAAGTTCCAGGGTTGGTGTTTCACTTCTGCTTTTTAAGGAAAATAATTACCTTAATGCTTTTTGTTTATTTCAGCTCTGTGAGCTGTTAATAAAAAGATAGAAACCCAATTCCTGTTCAATACAACATTCTTCAGTAAATGGAAATTGACAAAGAATTGTTCTCTATACTTCTTTCAAAATGCCCTTTTGAGTCCCAGGCCTAGGGTTTCAGAATTTTTAAAAATACCCAGGCACTTGATGACTTCAGGTTGAGTGACCATGGTCCCAGCATTCAGAGCTTTCAGACAAAGGAACTCTGCTTCTATTAGAACATATCCTTTCAAATAAGAGGAAATAAACATGAAAGGAAGGCCTAACTATATGGGCTGTTTATTCTGGCTCCGTTGGTCAGATTGGTTCTATTCATTCCTTTCCTCCTTATTTGCTGATGCTTAGGCCCCAGTAACATGCAGTCTGTTCTTTTAGACGCACACCATCATTTTAGAAGGTGTACACAGTTGAGGAAATGTAAACTCATGCAGAATCTATTTAATATGCCATGAGTTTAATATCCTGTAGATGTTGCATCTCCAGTCAGGAAACTCTTCAAGAGACTGATCTCAAGTAACTGTTTATAAGCTTTTTGATGATCTCAGTTAAAAGTCCCTAATGGTGACTGTTTGGTTATGAATGGATTAGTCTGAAATTTGAGCTTGTAAGAGAGTGAGGTGAGGAAGAAAGCTATAAATAGCAGAGGACTCCATTGGCTCTGGACTTTGTTGCAAAGTGTTGGTGAGAATCCCAAGGATGCCTAGAAGCTTTTCCCCATCCCCAGTTTTTGGGCTCCAAAATCACTGCACATGGTGACTGCAGCCATGAAATTAAAAGACGCTTGCTCCTTGGAAGAAAAGTTATGACCAAGCTAGACAGCATATTAAAAAGCAGAGACATTACTTTGCCAACAAAATTCCATCTAGTTAAAGCTATCGTTTTTCCAGTAGTCATGTATGGATGTGAGAGTTGGACTATAAAGAAAGCTGAGCACCAAAGAATTGATGCTTTTGAACTATGGTGTTAGAGAAGACTCTTGAGAGTCCCTTGGACTGCAAGGAGATCAAACCAGTCAATCCTAAAGGAAATCAGTCCTGAATATTCATTGGAAAGACTGATGCTGAAGCTGAAAGTCCAATACCTGCACGTTTGTGTGTGATAAACAAGGATAAGCTTAGTGTACATAAAAATGAGTGGACATGCTGTTCTATAGAGGAACAGATGTTAGCAAAGTTAGATAACTTGACCAAGGTCATGTGACTGCTAAGTGAGAGAGAAGGTTTGAATGCAACTCCAAGTTCAAAGCTTTATTTTAAACCACCGTGGTATAACTGCTGCCCTTGTGCATTAAGACTGCTTCCTGTTCTGTGGGGCTGAGAGTATCAGTGGTAGGGACTGAGCTATATTTGGGGAAATATTTCTTTCACAAAACTTGGGAGAACTCCACAGATGCTCAGAGCTAAATCCTTAATGGCTTAGCCTTCAGTTCATTGGGGTTCCCTGATGGCTCAGAGTTAAGAATCTGACTTTGGTTCAATCCCTGGGTCAGGAAGATCTCCTGGAAAAGGAAATGGCAACCTACTCTGGTATCCTGGTTTGGAGAATCCCATGGACAGAGGGGCTGTTGGGCTGCAGTCCATGGGGTTGCAGAGTCGGACATGACTGAATGACTGATACTTTCACTTTCAGTTCATTCGTTGGAAGTAGAAATTGTTTTCTTGAAAAGTTAAAAAATCTCAGGGCTAAAAACTCAAGTTAATAAACTTTTTACCAACATATAGCTATGTGCACGCCTTTTGGAAACAGAAAATTTTTAATTTAGGCCAACTTGGCATGAGTGAATGAAAAATATATAGCTACCTAGGTGAAGAGTCACCCTTTCTTTGAAGATTTTCAGGTTAAAGCACCCCCTTCAGGTCTGGTCTTATGATTGGTAAAAGAATGTAATTGTTTACAGGGTATGGTATGAGGGATATTCTGAACACACAGAAACCCTGTCCCCCAAACTTTCAAAGTGTTTTTATTTCTGAAATTTTACCATTAGAGATTCATTCCTTTGAGATGTTATAGCTTCTTAGACTTCATGAATGATCTGTTAAAAGACTCATGTGTGTGAAAACCAAAGAAGGACCACCTTAAGGACACTGCTGATCCCTGAGGGGGTTGATGTGGCGGGTAGCTGAGAGCAGCCCCCTAAGGACTGAGACTGACCAGGCAGCAGGGAGAGAGGCAAGGTTCTCTGGAATGGAGGATAACCCCCTTCCAGCCTGAAACCCTTGGCTCCACACCTCCTAAATGTATCTTCCACAAGCTCCAAGGTTCTTTCAGTTTTACTTGGAAATGTACTGTTTGCTTTTCACATCTGTTTCCATATTTTCATATAATTTCTCCCTAGCTCTGTAGAGAAACATGTTTTTGTTTCAGACTTGCACGTATGTACTCATCCCAAAGGGGGAAAAAAGTGTTATTCCTGTTCAGTCGCGTCTGACTCTTTGTGAGCCCATGGACTGTAGCCAGCCAGGCTCCTCTGTTCAGGGAATTTTCCAGGCAAGAATACTGAAGGGGGTTGCCATTTCCTTTTCCAGGGGATTTTCCCAGTTTAGAGATTGAACCCAGATCTACTGCATGCACTCATCCCAAACCCCACCACTAATGCAAGAGCAGAGACAGTCTCTTGGACCTCAGTATCTAGTATGGCACAGCTTAGAGGTCCGGGTTCAGACGTTTATGTCCTTGCTTGAATTCTAGCGATAACTTAGCAAGGAGATGGAGTGACTTTGTGAACGATGCAGTTAGGAAGTGGCAGAGGTTGGTGTTTCTGTCTCTGAATCCAGCACTGTATTCAGTACCACAGAACAGGGTTAACAAACAGATTTAACAAACCTGTTAAAAGGAAGGAAGCAAAAGTGGCAGGGCCCAGGAGATAAGCTTTTCCTGTTCCATAACTTGTCCCTTGGTGTGTAATAAAAACTATTATTTCCTTCGAATCTGATTTTTTCCCCCTGGAACTCTGGAGAGAGAGCATTCCAATTGCCTAAAACTGTTTCATTGAGTATTTCTCTCCTTAAACTAGTAGAATCAGATAGAAGAGGCTGAACCTTCCTGTCCAGCTTAGTCTCTAGAGGGAATGCTATTTTTTTAAAATTGAAATATACTTACTTTACAATGTTGTATTAGTTTCAGCTGTACAGTCAGGGGTGTGTCTGTCTGTCTGTCTGTCTGTCTGTCTCTCTCTCTCTCTCTCTCCCCCCTCTCTTTTGGGTTTCCTTTCCTTTGAGATCACCACAGAGCACTGAGCAGAGTTTCAGCTGTACAGCAAAGTGAATCAGGTGTGTGTGTGTGTGTGTCCCCTCTCTTTGGGGTTTCCTTTCCATTGAGGTCACCACAGAGCACTGAGCAGAGTTCCCTCTGCTATACAGTAACTTCTTATTAGTTACCTATTTTATATATGGTAATGGATGCTTTTGAACTGTGGTGTTGGAGAAGACTCTTGAGAGTCCCTTGGACTGCAAGGAGATCCAACCAGTCCATTCTGAAGGAGATCAACCCTGGGATTTCTTTGGAAGGAAGGATGCTAAAGCTGAAACTCCAGGACTCTGGCCACCTCATGTGAAGAATTGACTCATTGGAAAAGACTCTGATGCTAGGAGGGATAGGGGGCAGGAGGAGAAGGGGACGACCAAGGATGAGATGGCTGGATGGCATCATGGACTCGATGGACGTGAGTCTGAGTGAACTCTGAGAGATGGTAATGGACAGGGAGGCCTGGCGTGCTGCGATTCATGGGGTTGCAGAGATTCGGAAATGACTGAGCGACTGAACTGAATGTATACATGTCAGCCCCAGTCTCCCAATTCATCTCACTCTACCTTCCACCCGACCTTCCTCCCCCGCCTTGGAGTCCATATATTTGTTCTCTACATCTGTGTCTCTCTATCTACTTTGCAAATAGGTTCATCTGTACCATTTTTCTAGATTCCACATATGTGTTAATATACTTGGTGAAAATCATAATTCCAAAAGATTCATGAACCCCAGTGTTTATTGCAGCACTTTTTATAATAACCAGGATATGGAAGCAACCTAATGTTCATCAACAGAGGAATGGAGGAAAAAGATCTGGTACATATATATACACAATGGAATATTACTCAGCAGTAAAAAGAAACAAAATTTGTGCCATTTGCAGAGACGTGGGACTGCTACTCTTTACTGATTGAAGCCATTACAGGGGACACCCTTGCAAGTGACAGTGTTTGTACATAGGGCTTAAATTTGCCTTTCAAGTTATGTTTGATTTTCTTGAAAACAGAACTGTGGCAGAATTTTCCATTTTATTTGAAATCATTTCACTACTGTAATCACTTGGTGTTGCTCTTGCTTAAGAAAAGAAATAGTTTCATACTTTATTAGTTACATTGCAGCAGTAATTATGTGGGAAGGCCAGTCTGGGACAGTTTGTGTTCAGAGAATGTTTGTTTCTCTCCATGAGTGTGTTATCAGGCTCCTTAGCTTAGCCAGTGATGATTTAGGGGATCCAAGACCCAAGCTTTTCTTGGCTCCTCTGTCTTCCCTCATTCATCCTCTATTCTCTCCACTACCCTTGCTGGGTCTTTGGGCTGGGCCTGGAGTCATACTGGTTAATGACTTGCTGCAAATGGACCTCTGACTACATTTCACAGTGAAATTTCACAGTGAAATTGAATTGGAGGGTTTTGGAGTGTGTTTATTTTACAGCTGCCCTTGGTTCTTACTATTCAAATGAACATTAAAAAAGTAGTCAATTATATGACTAATTTTTTTAAGATTGCCATCCAGCTGAGAGTTCAGTCAGCCTTAAAAAAAATACCGTAGTTTTGAAAACATATCCCATTTGGGTACCAGAAGGCACCAGAGCGCTTTGGGTCATGTGTTAATTTTGCATTAAAAAATCAGTCTTCACACACTCTGATTTTATTGAGGTCCAAATGAAAATTCCATTTCCATGACTGTGGCTTGCATTCCATGAAAATTTGCCTGCCTTTTCTGTTTTCCTGCTTTTTCACGGATATGTTTTTAAATCATCGTGGTCTAAATGTTTAATTCTGGAAGAACTCAAGTGATAAAAAGCTGAAATTGCTTTATATTCTATCATCTGTTTTACTATTTGTCTTCTGTAGTGAGAACGTTAAATTGAGCTCTCCTATTTCTCTTTAACGCTCTGATTTAGTGAGCGCCTGGAAGAGATAAACCATATGTAGGTCTTTCTCTGGCTTGTAAGGCTTAGTTGCCAAATATTTTATGATGGTCTTCTGTTGAGCAGTAAGTTATGTGGGAGGGCAATTCATCAGTCTTTAGTCCCAATTTGTATACAAACTGTATAGTAAAACATTTATGAATATACCATGTGATAAAATGAAGTTACCTATGTGGTAGATCAGAGAAGGCAATGGCACCCACTCCAGTACTCACGCCTGGAAAATCCCATGGGTGGAGGAGCCTGGTAGGCCGCAGTCCATAGGGTCACTAAGAGTCGGACATGACCAAGTGACTTCACTTTCACTTTTCACTTTCGTGCATTGGAGGAGGAAATGGCAACCCACCCCAGTGTTCTTGCCTGGAGAATCCCAAGGACGGCTGAGCCTGGTGGGCTGCTGTCTCTGGGGTCACACAGAGTCGGACACGACTGAAGCGACTTAGCGGCAGCAGCAGCATGTGGTAGATACCATTTGAATGGGACTTCCCTTTGTTTACTTATCTGATGTACTATCAAGATGGTTAATTTTTTTAAACTACTTAGAAGGGAGACAGAGGAAAACGCAGAAAAGTATGATTGCTAAGCATCTTACTTCACTATGGCCGAACAGCAGGCAGTGAGGTTTGACTCTGGACATATGGACCAAAAGACAGCTGCTAGATGCTATAAAATAGTTAAATTTGCCATCTGGTTTGCAAGATGGGTGAAGATTTGCTGAAAATCTGGAGTGAATGCCATGCCCCAGTTAGTTGACAAATGTGGTGGGTCCCTTTTAGTTCTAGATCATAAAGTGTGGTTCTAAGGACCAAAGAATTAAACTCTTTTAAAAGTAACAGTACGTGTGGGACCTGGAGAAAGCCCACGCACAACAATGAAGACCCAGCGCAACCAAATATAAATAAATAAATACTTTTAGAAAGGTATTAAAAAAAAAAGTAACAGTAAAAATGGGACAAAGATAAAAACAATACCACTTGTAATTTGTTGTACAGGGTAGGGGGAGAATTGGGGGAAGGGATAGTTAGGGAGTTTGGGATCAACATGTACATACACTGTATTTAAAATGGATAACCAACAAGGACCTACTGAATAGCACAGGGAACTCTGCTCAGTGTTATGAGGCAGTCTGGATGGGAGGGGAGTTTGGGGGAGAATGGACACATGTGTATGTATGGCTGTGTCCCTTTGCTGTCCCACCTGAAACTGTCACAACATGTTAATCAGCTTTACTCCAATATAGAATGAAAAGCTTTTTAAAAAATAAAATTTGCTCTGTGTGGTTTCTAAAAGTGATTTTTTATATCTTTAAGGATAGCAAAATCATAGGCCTAGTTTAAATTGAGACAAGAGTATGAAACACAACAGAAATGAAACACAAATACATTTGTTAGAATCAAAACTGGCCTAATAAGACTACGACTGCATCTGATGTTCCTTTTAAAAATTTTATTAAAAGCACTTTTTATTGTGGTATAGTTGAATTAAAATATTAAGTTTCAGGTGTACAACAGAGTGACTCACAATTTTTATAGGTCATACTCCATTTATTGTTATTATACAATACTGAGATATATTACCGTGAACTTCCTGATGTTCAAGCAGGTTTTGGAAAAGGCAGAGGAACCAGAGATCAAATTGCCAACATCTGCTGGATCATGGAAAAAGTAAGAGAGTTCCAGAAAAACATCTATTTCTGCTTTATTGAGTATGCCAAAGCCTTTGACTGTGTGGATCACAATAAACTGGAAAATTCTGAAAGAGATGGGAATACTAGACCACCTGACCTGCCTCTTGAGAAATCTGTATGCAGGTCAGGAAGCAACAGTTAGAACTGGACATGGAACAACAGACTGGTTCCAAATAGGAAAAGGAGTACGTCAAGGCTGTATATTGTCACCCTGCTTATTTGATGTCTATGAGAAATGCTGGACTGGAAGAAACACATGCTGGAATCAAGATTGCCAGGAGAAATATCAATAACGTCAGATATACAGATGACACCACTCTTATGGCAGAAAGTGAAGAGGAACTAAAAAGCTGCTTGATGAAAGTGAAAGTGGAGAGTGAAAAAGTTGGCTTAAAGCTCAACATTCAGAAAATGAAGATCATGGCATCTGGTCCCATCACTTCATGGGAAATAGATGGGGAAACAGTGTAAACAGTGTCAGACTTTATTTTTTGGGGCTCCAAAATCACTGCAGATGGTGACTGCAG
>SJYX01014759.1:122324-138473 GCA_006410675.1 Oreotragus oreotragus | reverse complement strand
AAAAAAAAAAAGAAAATTTACAAGTCAACAATAAAAGGCAAATCACCCACTTTAAAATGGGCAAAAGATTTGAGTAAATATTTCTCTGAAGAAAGAAAAAAAAGACACTCCTTGAAAGAAAGCTATTGACAAACCTAGACAGTGTATTAAAAAGCAGAGACATTACTTTGCTGACAAAGGTTCATACAGTCAAAGCTATGGTTTTTCCAGTAGTCATGTATGGATGTGAGAGCTGGGCCATAAAGAAGGCTGAGTGCCAAAGAATTGATGCTTTCGAACTGTGGTGCTGGAGGGGACTCTTGAGAGTCTATTGGACTGCAAGGAGATCAAACCAGTCAGTCCTAAAGGAAGTCAACCCTGAATATTCATTGGAAAGACTGGTGCTGAAGCGGAAGCTCCAATACTTTGGCCAGCTGATGTGAGAAGCCAACTCATTGGAAAACACCCTGATGCTGGTAAAGACTGAGGAGAGAGGGATGATAGAGGTTGAGATGGTTGGATGGCATCACCGACTCAATGGATCTGAGTCTGAGCAAGCTCTGTGAGATAGTGAAGGATAGGGAAGGCTGGCGTGCTGCAGAATGGGTCAAGGCTGAGCCATTGAGCAATAACTTCTGTAGTTCACTTCACTCTGTGCTTTCTGGATGGAGTCCACATAGGAACATCATGGTCCCAGCCTTTAAAGCATCCTTGTCCCAGCACTGCTGTTTTCTAGGGATATGAAAATGGACTGAGCCCAGATTCAATGACTCGCCTTTCTCAGATGTGGGTAATTTCTATGAAATGTGTGGGACCAAAGCTTAAGAAAGCAAACAGTGTATGTGGAGCCCAGGGATGAAGTAAAATGGTGGAAGGGGGTCGTACCTGGACCCTGATTTATTTCTTGGGATTCCAGACAACATGCTGTCCTAGTCTTTAACCTTTCAGTTTCTTCTCCCTTTTGCTGGCTACTTGAAATTTTATTTCCTTTTCTGTGCACAGGAAAGCTACTTTGATGTCATAACTTGCATTCTTTTTACCTTGTGTCTTACAGTAAAATTCTGTACTCAGAACTGAAAGCCCTGTGTCAATAGGAAAAAGAAAAATTATAGGATTAAAAAAAAATTGATTTCCCTGAAAGTAAAGTCAATTATCTTAGTTGTATTCAAATATAATCTAAAACTTAGTTGACGCCTTCTAAGTAATTAGTATCATTGATTTTATTTATTTCTATTTTAATTTTAAATTAATTTTTATTGGCATATAGTTGATTTACAATCTTGTTAGTTCCAGGTGTGCAGCAAAGTGAATGTGTCAACTTTTTTAGGTCATACGGCATATGCATTCTCGACATGCAACTCAGATCAACTTTTTTTTTTTTCAAAAAGAAACAGATCCATTTAACAATGTGATCTAAAACTCATTTCTGAATCTTCAAGAAGATCTTCTTAAAATGAATAATACTTTCTAGGAAATGTATCCATCATTATAATTGCCTTTCTTAGGATCACAATTTCAAGGGTTAAGGGTTCTGTTGGTTTTTCCTCTGTGTAAGAGCTTGTGGCCAGAAGTTTCTGTCACATAGGACTGAAGAATAAATCTTAGGTGAAAGTTTAACTTTTTTTTTTCCTTTTAGTGCTCAGGACACTTCTAATAGACCTAATTTTTTCCAAAGCGGTTTCCTAGTAACATAGGATTTGGTAGTGAGAAATTCCAAATTTATTTTACTTATAGCTCCCATATACTTTTTTTTTCTTTCTTTTTTAAATTTATTTTGGCGGTACTGGGTCTTGGCTGGATGGCATCACTGACTCGATGGACGTGACTCTGAGTGAACTCCAGGAGTTGGTGCTGGACAGGGAGGCCTGGCGTGCTGCGATTCATGGGGTGGCAAAGAGTTGGATACGACTGAGCAACTGAACTGAACTGAACTGGGTCTTAGTTTCAGCATGTGAAATCTTTGTTGGGAGATTTGGGATCTAGTTCCCTGACCAGGGATTCTAACCCTGGGCCCCCTGCATTGGGTGGGTGCAGTTTTAGTCAATGAGCCACCAGGGAAGTCTCTCCCCTCTACCTTTCAGTTCAGTCGCTCAGTCGTGTCCGACTCTCTGTGACCCCATGAACAGCAGCACGCCAGGCCTCCCTGTCCATCCATCTCCCGGAGTTCACTCAGACTCGCGTCCATCGAGTCAGTGATGACATCCAGCCATCTCATCCTATGTCGTCCCCTTCTCCTCCTGCCCCCAACCCCTCCCAGCATCAGAGTCTTTTCCAATGAATAAGGTCTTCACATGAGGTGGCCAAAGTATTGGAGTTTCAGCTTTAGCATCATTCCTTCCAAAGAAATTCCAGGGCTGATCTCCTTCAGAATGGATTGGTTGGATCTCCTTGCAGTCCAAGGGACTCTCAAGAGTCTTCTCCAACACCTTCTACCTTTAAATAAGCTGTATTTAAGAGATACTTATCCTCTTGCATGATCTTCAGTAAAATTTGTATAATTCATATAACAAAGCCTGTTAAAGGTACAGTGAGAAGCTTGTGTATTTCCTATGGATTTTATTAATAAGTATTGGGATAAACTCAAGTGTATTCTGTATAGAATACTTTGTTCTTAGAGTTTACATTGATTTCTGATTTAAAAAACTAAAGAGAAGCCTGTAGTCACTGGCTTAAAGATTGATTACAAATAAATCTGTAGAAATAGTGCTTCTCATCCCAACTTCATTCCCATTTTATCCCCGTTTTTTCTTACAAAACAGACATGACATTTAAATATTTCTCTAATTTTATTGGCATAACCAACTTTGTCAAAGAACCATATGGTTTGTGCAAACAGAGATAATCTTGGAACATTGACATATGTAAGTTTGGTTTTAAAAGCCTGTGAAAATAGTGGGAAGCAGATGGAGAGTTGCCATGGAAATCATTAACACGTAGAAGAAGAAAAATGTTACTTTAGGACCATTGTTACTCCTAAAGGCATAGTCAGAGGTGCAAGGGTTTTCCCCACCAAGTTGTCACTCAAAACTGTTGGCATGTCATTATAATTTTTGTTTACCTATGATTTTGTAATGCTTCTATTGTCCTCAGTGTAAGTATGCATATTTTCATCGGTAAATATATTTTTGTTAGGGAGACAGAAGTAAACCAATTATTCACCAGTGTTTGGTACCATTGCTTTAAGTTTTGGCCGCTCTGGGCCTCCGTCACTGAGCTCAGGCTTTTATCCTCTCGTTGCGGGGAGTGGGGGCTGCTCTCTGTTGCAGTGCGTGGCCTTCCCACAGGAGTGGCTTGTCTTACTCCGGAGCACAGGCTCTAGGGCACATGGGTTCTAGAGCTTGGGCTCAGTAGTTGTGGCGCCTGGGCTTTGTTGCCCCATGGCACATGGGATCTTCCCGGACCAGGGATTGAACCATGTCCCCTGCATTGTCAGGCAGATTCTTAACCACTGGACCACTGGGGACATCCTAGTATTTTAAAATATTAGTTTCCATTTTTTTTTCTGAGTGAAATTTAGAAAACAACTTTGTTGCTTACTAGTTTGTGTTATCTATAAACAAGGTTTCATCTTGGAAAAACAGAAAATTGAGTCTCAGAATTACATAGTCTTTAAAAGAAGTTAAATGTACATTTATGGGTTAATTGTGTTAACTGTCAGAAATAGAGACTTAGGTCTGCATAGCTCAATGAGAGTGATTAAAAAACATTGCTTAGGGCTGATTTTTTTATTAGAAATGATAATTGCTTGGCACTGCTCTTTACTATAGTTTAATAATAACCTTTAAAAAACCCCAATAGGAAGTCATTTGAATTGCTTATTTTTGTATACTTCTTACCGTGCCCTTCGAAAATTCAATAACTAAATTCTAATTCTTTCCCCTTTCTTCCAAGGCAGTTTTAGTTGTTCTAGTTTTGATGGAAAAGACTCATCAAATATAGGAAAAAGAGTTAGAACTGGGGCCATGGGAGATTTGAAGCATCTGCATGAAAGAGTGAGTTAGTTGCTCAGCAGTGTCCGATTCTTTGTGACCCCGTGGACTGTAGCCTGCCAGGCTCCTGTCCATGGCACTTTCCAGGCAAGAATACTGGAGTGGGTTGCCATTTCCTCCTCCAGAGGATCTTCAGGACCCAGGGATCAAAACTGTGTCTCCTGCATTGCAGGTGAATTCTTTACTATCTGAGCCACCAGGGAAACCCTTGCAGCATCTATATAACATTAAAAAAAATGTGAAGTTGAATTAATGCTGCCTTTAACCTTGAAAGTGAAATAAGGACAATAAAGGGATAAACATCTATTATCCAGTTTGCAATAGGAATTCATGCATTTTTTTTAACCAAAATACTAAAATTTTACAGTAAAAATCAATGGGAATTTAAAATGAAACTGTAGAAATCAAGGTAAAACCACGTTAATGCTGAATTTTTAAAAGAATACAGATGGATTAGCATCTAAATGGTTAGTTTTGGGTTTTCCTGGTAGATTTGGATGGAAAATTGCCTTTCTACAATTGTGTTATGGCTACCATTGCAATTCATCTTGGTTCAATTGCTCAGTTGTGTCTGACTCTTTGTGACCCCATGGACTGCAGCACGCCAGGCCTCCCTGTCCATCACCAACTCCTGGAGCTTGCTCAAACTCACATCCATGAGTCGGTGATGGCATCCAACCATCTCATCCTCTGTAGTCCCTTTCTCCTCCTGCCTTCAATCTTTCCCGCATCAGGATCTTTTCAAATGAGTCAATTCTTTGCATCAGGTGGCCAAAGTATTGAAATTTCAGCTTCAGCATCAGTCCTTCCAATGAATATTCAGGATTGATTTCCTTTAGGATGGACTGGTTTGATCTTGCAGTCCAAGGGATTCTCAAGAGTTTTCTCCAACACCACAGTTCAAAAGCATCAATTCTTCGGCGCTCAGCTTTCTTTATAGTCCAGCTCTCTCTCACATCCATACATGACTACTGGGAAAACTAGATGGACCTTTGTTGACAAAGTAATGTCTCTGCTTTGTAATATGCTTTCTAGGTTTGTCATAGCTTTTCTTCCAAGGAGCAAGCTTTTTAAAATTTCATGGCTGCAGTCACCATCTGCAATGATTTTAGAGCCCCACAAAATAAAGTCTGTCGCTGTTTCCATTGTTTCGCCATCTATTTGCCATGATTGTTTTGCTTATGGTTTTCTTTGCGTGCAAAAGGCTTATAAATTTGATAGTCCCATTTGTTTATTTTTGTTTTTATTTCTATTGCCTTGGGGGTATTTCTTGAAACTGGTAAACTGGAGCATCAGCTGACGCTGCCCTCATTCCTTCCTGCTATAGCTCTGTTAGAATATTAGGTACAAGAGGTTTGGGGCCATAAGAGGCAGAAACTGATGATTTACCAATCGTCTGTTCTTCCCTCTTAAAGCCCCCTTAGTTTTGTTGTTGCTGTTGCTGTTGGATGCATGGGTGCATGAACTAAAGACATCTCTCCCAGACATGCTTTAACTTAGATATTAGCTCTTCAAGTGGGTTTTGCTGAGTGGGATGTAAACAGAGAAATGTATGGCAGATTATGGGAAATTTCCTTAAAAGATGGTTAGCAAATACTTGATTCTCCTTATTTCCTCTTCTTTGAACTGTTGCTTGAGATGTGGATTGGACGACTGTACCTCCTGCAATACTTTGGCCACCTGATGTGAAGAGCCGACTCTTTGGAAAAGACCCTGATGTTGGGAAAGATTGAGGGCAGGAGGAAAAGGGGGTGAGAGAGGACAAGATGGCTGGATGGCATCACTGATTCAATGGACATAAGGTTGAGTGAATTCAGGGAGATAGTGACAGACGGAGAAAGAACCTGGCGTGCTGAAGTCCATGGGATCACGAAGAGTCGGACATGACGGAGTGAACAGCAATAACAACCCCCATCTGCGCTGAGGAGGACAAAGGCTACACCCCAGGGACGCAGAGCAGACACCTGGTTATAGTTTGGGTCTCGTAGGGCTTCGGGCAGCAGCACCAACATAACAACCCTGGAGTGCTTTCTTCAGACTTACACGTGAGGGAGAGATTAAATTCCATCTCGATTAAGCTATTGCTGTTTGGGGAAATCAGGATGATCTGCTGCTGCTCTCACCTCAACCTAATCTTATGCATTACATTGATCTTACTCCCTAGCACTCACCACACACCGCCTATCACATGTCAGATAGTAATTTTTTGAATGAATAAATTAATATATGAATGTCCGCACACACATCAAAATTACTTACCCAAACCTTGCCTTATGCTTCAATAACTCCTAATTATTTTTTTGGATGAATTAGGTAGTCTTATGCTGTATGTTATTTCCTGCCAGTGAGGCAGGCTGCTTTAATACATTCTGGGAAATGGACAATTTCTTTGATATCTTAATTGGAACTATAGCAGGCAAAAGTTAGTTGACTGCCCAAATAGTCATGCTACTTTACTAGGACTACACATTGCCAGTGAGCTATCATATTATTGCAAACAGAAAGCAAAGCAGACAGAAAGCTTGGATCAAAACAAGCGTCTTTGCCAACTGTGTGCTGTTGGCTATGTGCTGTGTTGTGCTTGTCTTCCCTCTGCCCAGGTCTCAGGGAGAGGGTTTGAACACCAGCTATGCCAGTATCATCAACTTTCTCCCAGCTACACGCTTTGCAGAAAAGCACTGCTTATTAGGGGCAAGACCCAGTTTTCAAGAAGATCTATATCATCTAGTTTGTTCTATAGACAATGAAGCCTAAAGAGTAAACATCTTAGAAAACATTAAAAAAAACCCTTCTAAATGGTTCCAGTTCTTTAACAGGAGTGCACTTTATTAACCATTTTGAAATGCAGCAAAGAGCATTAGACTCAGAGATCTCAGCCTTATGTCACTTCAGCGTCGGTTGTTTCACTTTCCATCTCTCTGTAAAGTGGCGGAATAGTTACCCAGAACGTTTCATTACGTGTGTTGAAACATATAACATCTTGAAATAGCTTGAACTGCTCAGATATAAATGTTTTAAAACAAACATGGCATTTGTCTAGAGTAGGGAAAAAAGGAAGGTCATTTAAATTAGTAGTAATTTGCAAGCTCTTTCCATCTCTGGGCAGCTTGCTGTGATTTTTTTCCTCTAAAGACCATCACTTATTTTCAAAATGACTATTCCAAAATAAAACTAGAACAGCAGCTTTTGTTTTGAAATAGTTGTAGAGGAGAATTTTCCTCCATGAAATTATACTTAATTCAGGGATGGAAATGGATTGCTTTTAGAAACAGAAGAGAGGAAGGAAGGAAAGGAGGGAGGAGAGAAGAAAAGGAAGGAAGAAAGAAAAGAAGGCAGAGGGAAGAAAGAAAGTGAACAGAACCCTACTATTCCATGACTCTGATTATCTACAAGGTAAAGCTTGTGCTTAGTTGCTCAGTCATGTCTGACTCTTTGTGACCCAATGGACTGCAACCTGCCAGGCCCTCTGTCCATGGGGATTCTCCAGGCAAGAATACCAGAGTGGCTTGCCATGCTTTCCTCCAGGGGATCTTCCCAACTCAGGGATCGAACCCAGGTCCCCCACATTGCAGGAGGTCTCTTTACTGTCTGAGCCACCAGGGAAGCCCAGGTTAAAGTCAAATTGATTTTCCAAATTTTTCTTTTTGTTTCTGCTCGATCCCCTCCTTATAGAAAATTTTACTGGATATTTCTTTCTTTTTGGACCATAAGAATTTATCATCATGAATAGCTTTCTCTTTTCCAGTTCCTTCATACTAAAAACTTAACGGTTGCAGTGCTGCAGGAGTAAATACAATCCAGTGCAATGATGAAGCTAATTGAGAAGGGAGAGGCTGGAAGAGACTATTTAAGGAGATGGGTTAGAGAAAAGGGCTGAGCAATTCACAGAATGGAGGCTCTCCATCAAGCAATCAGAATGACTCTCAAAATTGTTTCAAGATATTTGAAACAATAGCCTCATGGAAGAACTCATTGAATCAAAATTGCTGTAACTTGAACAGGCCTAATTTTCTTATTATATTTTACAGATGAGGAAGTAGAGGCAAAACCAGCGGTATAGTTTGCATAAATGAAAATGTCGGGCTCCTTATTCAAAAATTATTAGGCAGGCCTTCCTTGATGGTCCAGTGGTTAGGAATCTGCCCGCCAATGCAGGGGACCCAAGTTCAGTCCTTGGTCTGAGAAGAGCCTGCATGCCGTGGGGCAACTAATCCGGTGCCCTGCAACAAGAGAAGCCACCTCAGAGAGAAGCCCAGGCTCCACAAGTAGCGAGTCACCCTCGCTTGTTGGAGCTGGAGAAGCCTGCATATAGCAGTGACGCAGCAGAGCCCCAGATAATAAGTCAATAAACTGATGTTCAAGCTGGTTTTAGAAAAGGCAGAGGAACCAGAGATCAAATTGCCAACATCCGCTGGATCATGGAAAAAGCAAGAGAGTTCCAGAAAAACATCTATTTCTGCTTTATTGACTATGCCAAGCCTTTGACTGTGTGGATCACAATAAACTGTGGAAAATTCTGAAAGAGATGGGAATACCAGACCACCTAACCTGCCTCTTGAGAAATCTGTATGCAGGTCAGGAAGCAACAGTTAGAACTGGACATGGAACAACAGACTGGTTCCAAATAGGAAAAGGAGTCTGTCAAGGCTGTATATTGTCTCCCTGCTTATTTAACTTATATGCAGAATACATCATGAGAAACACTGGATGATCCACACAGTCAAAGGCTTTGGCATAGTCAATAAAGCAGAAGTAGATGTTTTTCTGGAACTCTGTTTTTCGATGATTCAACGAATGTTTGCAATTTAGTCTCTGATTCCTCTGCCTTTCTTAAATTCAGTTTGAACATCCAGAAGTTCACGGTTCATATACTTTTGAAGCCTGCCTTGTAGAATTTTGAGCATCACTTTGCTAGCATGTGAAATGAGTGCAATTTTGCGGTAGTCAGACAGGTTGAATTACTTGCCTGATGTGATGAAACTGGTTAGGAGAGCTAGCCTCCTAGTTCTTTGTCTGGATTTTCTTTTTTTCTCCACATTCTATTATTTTTCCATATTTACCTGATGTTCCACTTAGAATAGTATATATTCATTCATCTTTGATAAATAAATTTAATGGATACAGAGTATGTGGCAGGCACTATATTAAGAATCAAATAAATAGTTTAAGATACTTCCTTTCCTTAAGTACTATTTAACACTGGGTGCAGAAAAAGGATTTAAGGGGGAAAATCCATTTCTACAGAGGCTGTGCGAAAGGTGAAACTCTTACATTCTACCACTGAGAGTTAAAGAGTGAAGTGGAAAAAAAAGGCGAAGTCAAAGTATTAGTCGTTAAATCGTTAATTAGTCGTTAATCTGACTCTTTGTGACCCCGTGAATGTAGCCTGCAAGGCTCCTCTGTCCATGGACTTCTCCAGGCAAGAATACTAGAGTGGGTAGCCCTTCCCTTCTCCAGGAGATCTTCCCTACCCAGGGTTCGAATCCAGGTCTCCTGTCCTGTAGACAGATTGTTTACCATCTGTGCCATCAGGGAAGCCCCAGTTGAGAGTTAGATAGATATTAATTTTCTGAAGGGCACCTCGACCATATTTGACAAATGTCTTAAAATGGGTATACCTTTGGCCCAGAAATAATACTTCTTGGAATTTATCCTAAGGCAATAATAAAAAATGTGGCAAAGTTATATATACAGAGTTGTTCATCACAATGACTTTTTTCTCATAAAGGCTCAAGAATTTGGGTTTTTAGGCACATTTTTGTATATCTATGCTCTTAACACATGGCCATTAAAAATGTGGTTTTAGAAGACTATTATCACAGGGAAATATAATTGGCTGCTTATGACTAGAAAAGCAGGGGAGGACATATACCTAAATCTTGCTGTGATTAACTTTTAGTTTAGTTTTTTTCTTTAGAAACTCATCATATTTTCTAATAGTTCTTTATGGAGTATGTTTTATTTTCATTATAAAATAAATTTCATCTCACCTGTATTTAGCTATGAAAATTTACATTTTCTAAAATTCCTAGAGAAGGGTAGCAATTCTATATTTTTCCATTGGGAAAAATTAATAAAGTTTCATGTATAAAGCCTCATGATAGACTAAACTCAGTGTCCATCATAAACTTGCATGAATTGAAATATTTCCCTTATGGTTGAAAGAATTATACAGGTCATATAAGCTAAATCTCTGTAGAAATTGACTCTACAATACCCTTGATAAATTTTATCTAAACTTAATGAGTTTAGAGACAGATTCATTTTATTCATGAAAAACTGGATTTTTAGATAAATTGTAACAAATAGAAGCCAATTTGGAATCAGAATACCAATATTCTGTAACTACCCTATAGATAATTATGTTTGGAAAAAAAAAAGGGAGTGGGTGTATTACTGGATGGATCCTTTTTTAAAAATTCACCCAAATTGAATACTTGACTTTTGGCTACTGTATGTTTAGTGTCACTGTTCACCAGGGATTCTGTTTTTCAATGTCTGGATATGAAAGTTAGAAGCACTTCACCCAGAACACTCTCATAGGGACTGATCTACCAGACTCTATCCATAAAAATACCCAGGACAAGGGTTCTTTTAGAACCTCACCCAGTAACATTTTCTATTCGTAACTCTATAGGAAAAACTGTTTTTATGATCATTACATTAATATTTTGTAAAGTGAAAAGGCAACTTTCAAAAATTATTATGAACTTATAGAAACCAGAAATGCATACACAATAATAATACTAAAAAAAGATGAACCCGTAGGAGCAGAGGCTGAACAGTGGTTGTAGGGGTCTGGGGCAGGGGAGATGACGGGATAGGAAGACGTTGGTAAAAGGGCATAAACTTTCAGTTATAACATCAATGAATGAACAAGTTCTGAGGATCAAATATACAGCATAGTAACTATAACTGATAACACTGCACTGTGTAATTAGGTTTGCTTAGAGTGAAACATAAATGTTTTTACCAAAAAAAAAAAAAAAAGTGAGGTGATAGATGTGTTCATGAACCTGATGGGAGAATCTTCTCATAAGGTATATTTTGGACCCTTTAAATATCTTACAGTCTTGATGATTTAATTCAATAAAGCTGAAAAAATAGTATTAATAGTCTGGTGCCATTTTAAAATCCCAATTTTATTAGGAAAAATATATGCAGAGAAAAATGTCTAGTGGGTTAAAAGAAAATATTAATAGTAATTATCTCTGGGGAAAAGCTTATAATTTCAGAATAACAAAACTCTGAGAGGGAAATTCCTTTAGAACAATACTGAAGGCAACGCAGTACTGGAAAGAGTTGGGTAAGTTGCAAGAGCGTGCTGACTGACAAGGCTGTTGCATTGGACCCCATCATCCCTTTACTCTAAAATCCCACTTTCTATCTTTGCTTGTAAATATCTAAATATTTTGTACTAGTGGATCGCAACATTTTTTTTTTTACTTTCAAAAGTTGTCATTCATAATTGTTATACTTTTAGTGTGCACTGACTAGAGGGAAATATGTATATAATTCTTTTATCCCAGTTGCCATGCCTGTTCTGTGCCCCAGATTTCTAAGGAAAACAGTTGAGGAACTACTATTTTACATCTTGGTATTTGATGGATAAAGTTGGTCCAGCACACTCTCCAAAGATAAAGATGATGGTAAAATTATTTTTCCTTAAGAATGATGATCATGAAAACAATCACAAAAGCCTATGCTCTGTAGCTTAGAACATGCTTTCTTATTCCAGAAAATATTTAAAAATTTTTGCTCAGTCCTGGTCTCTTGTGAACTCTTTGAAACCCACAACAATTCTTGTAGCATTTGTTATAATCACTTACTTGACCAGTTTTGTTACAATGCAGTTAGATTGAGTTTATGAGTTAAGAATTATAACTATGATAGTTTCTCCTCCTCTTAGTTTTTTCTGCCTGCTTGGCAAAACACAAACCAAGGTGTTATTTAACACCTGAGATCCCTTTTTAAGTATCACTGCATCCTTCTTCTCTGTCCACTTCACAGCTCTCAGAGCTCGTGATCCCTTTTAACCTTAGTGTAGTTTTACCTGTCCTCCCAGCCTACCTCCTTCTGAGCTCCTTCTTGGTCCCCATTTAATCCAGAGGACTACTGGTGAATTTTGCCAAATCTATCTTGTTAAAAAATGAGAGTGGAGAACATGGGAGAAACAAACTTTGCTTTAAAACATGTTGCTTTTTGGTTTGGGGAATTGCAGCTTAGAGAATACCCATTAAAATTAGTGTTATTTTTTGCACCTTAAAAGAACACATGCAAAGAGAAACTTTTCAGGGATAAATAATGATATCATAAAGGAGGGGGAGATGGTAAGCAGAAAAATAACTTGTTACATACAAGGAAACCCTCAGGAGACTATCAGCTGGCTTTTCAGCAGAAAGTTTGCAAATCAGAGTGGAGTGCTATATTCAAAGTGCTAGAAGAATAAACACACACAGGTGGAGACTGAACAACAGGCTTACTGATTCACTGCATTCTCTAATTCCAATGGAACTTTTCATAGAACTAGAACAAATGATTTTAAAATGTGAATGGAGAGACTTCCCTGATGGTCTAGTGGTTGAGACTCTGCCTGCCAGTACAAGGGACATGGGTTCAATCCCTGGTCTGGTAGGATCCCATATGCTGTGAAGCAACTAAGACCATGTGCCCACGAAGCCCAAGTACCCCAGAGCCTGTGCACCTCAATGAATAGTACCCCCCACTCACCACAAAGCCCAAGAACAGCAACTTGGAGAAAGCCCGAGAACAGCAATGAAGTCCCAGCCAAAAAAAAAAAAAAAAAAANTAATCCTTTGTCAGTTGTTTCATTTGTTATTATTTTCTCCCATTCTGAGGGTTGTTTTTTCACCTTGCTTATAGTTTTCTTTGCTGTGCAAAAGCTTTTAGTTTAATCAGGTCCCACTTGTTCCATTTTCTTTTTATTTATGTTACTCTAGGGGTGGGTCATAGAGGATCTTGCTTTGATTTATGTTATCGAGTGTTCTGCCTATGTTTTTCTCTAAGATTTTCATAGTTTTTGGTCTTACATTTAGGTCTTTAATCCATTTTGAGTTTATCTCTGTGTGTGGTGTTAGGAAATGTTCTAATTTCAATCTTTTACATGTAGCTGTCCAGTTTTCCCAGCACCAGGTACTAAAGAGGCTGTCTTTGCCCCACTGTATATTCTTGCCTCCTTTGTAAAAAATAAGGTACCCATAGGTGTATGGATTTATTTCTGGGCTTTCTATGTTATACCATTGATCTATATTTCTGTTTTTGTATTAGTACCATAGTGTCTTGATGACTGTAGCTTTGTAGCATAATCTGAAGTCAGGAAGGTAGATTCCTCCAGCTCCATTCTTCTTTCTCAAGATTGCTTTGACTATTTGGGGTCTTTTGTGTTTCCGTATGAATTGTGAAATTTTTTGTTCTAGTTCTGTGAAAAATGCCAATGGTAATTTGGGAGGGATCACATTGAATCTGTAGATTGCATTTGGTAGTATAGTCATTTTCACAATATTGCTTCTTCCTACCCAGGAACATGGAATCTCTCTCCATCTGTTTATATCATCTTTGATTTCTTTCATTAGTGTCTTATAATTTTCAGTGTACAGTTCCGGTTTTCTTTAATTTACAATAGTCTTTCGATGTTCAGACTACCTGACCTTTGTTGTGAAACTTCTCTGTCACCTGGCTCCCTTGCTCACCTCAGTTCTCTCAGGGTTACTTGAGATACTACTTCCCTGGCTTTAAGTCCTCAAAATTTCCACCAAATAAAAACATAAGTCTCAACTTTTAGATTGTGAATATTTGTATAAGTTTGTGTGTGTGTGTGTTTGGTTTCAAATACAACCTAAAAAAAAACAAATGCTAGCATATTCTAAAATCTAGATGACCACCTTGTGAGTGAGTACTGCCATGTGACTTTAAGGGTTACTTTGGTAGTTATAATATTTGTACTGGTTAGTCTTTATTTGATTGTAGTATGTAACATACCAGGGGCTTTCCCTAGTACTTCAGCTGGTAAAGAATCCACCTGCAATGCAAGAGAACCCAGTTTGATTCCTAGTTCAGGAAGGTATGCTGAAGAAGGAATAGGCTACCCACTGCAGTATTCTTGGGCTTCCCTTGTAGTTCAGCTAGTAAAGAATCTGCCTGCAATGTGAGAGACCTGAGTTTAATCCCTGGATTGGGAAGATCCCCTGGAGAAGAGAATGGCTACCCACTTCAGTGTCCTGGTCTGGAGAATTCAATGGACTATATAGTCCATGGCAGAGAAGGCAATGGCACTCCACTCCAGTACTCTTGCCTGGAGAATCCCATGGACAGAGGAGTCTGGTGCTGCAGTCCCTGGAGTCGCTGCAAGTCGGACACGATTGAGTGGCTTCAATTTCACTTTTCACTTTCATCATTGGAGAAGGAAATGGCAACCCACTCCAGTGTTCTTGCCTGGAGAATCCCAGGGACTTTGGAGCCTGGTGGGCTGCCGTCTATGGGGTCGCACAGAGCCGGACAATGACTGAAGTGACTTAGCAACAGCAGCATATAGTCCATGGGCTCTCAAAGAGTCTGACACAACTGAGTGAGTCACTTTCATTTTCTGTCGCATATTAAAGAACATTCAGTAAGTCTTGCCTATTTGTCCCTGCATAGAAGTATTTGTGGCAGAGACTACTGGTGTCTCTTACTATGTTTCTCCTTCTTTCAAAATAATGAAACCCCAAAGATTTAAATGAATATATAGCCACTCCAGTACTCTTGCCTGGAAAATCCCAAGGATAGAGGAGCCCAGTAGGCTATAGTCCATGGGGTCGCGAAGAGTCGAACACGACTGAGCGACTTCACTTTCACTTTTCTCTTTCATGCACTGGAGAAGGAAATGGCAACCCACTCCNCAAAATAATGAAACCCCAAAGATTTAAATGAATATATAGCCACTCCAGTACTCTTGCCTGGAAAATCCCAAGGATAGAGGAGCCCAGTAGGCTATAGTCCATGGGGTCGCGAAGAGTCGAACACGACTGAGCGACTTCACTTTCACTTTTCTCTTTCATGCACTGGAGAAGGAAATGGCAACCCACTCCAGTGTTCTTGCCTGGAGAATCCCAGGGATGAGGGAGCCTGGTGGGCTGCCGTCTATGGGGTCACACAGAGTCGGACACGACTGAAGCGACTTAGCAGCATAGACAATCAAGGAAAAAGTACCATATTGCCCCGTTTCCTTCGGAGCTAGTTGTAGCCTTGTAAAAAGGTTCAAGTCAATGAATTCTAGGGTTTCTCTGGTGGCTCAGATGGTAAAGAATGTGCCTGCATTGCGGGAGACTCAGGAAGGATCGCTGGGTGAGGAAGAGCCCCTGGAGAAGGGAATGGCTACCCATTCTTGCCTGAGAATTCCATGGACAGAGGAGCCTGTAAGCAGAAGTGTATTGTAGCAGCTTCTGGAAACTTTCCTTAAGAGCAAGATGATTTCCTGTATATGTCCATGAGGTTGAGTGTGCCATTGTGTTTTTCAAATATCCCATGCCTTACTGATTCCTAATCGATTTTTTAAATTATTGATATAGGTAAATTAACATTTTTTACTGTGACTCTGGATGTCTATTTTTTCTATAGTTATTTCAATATTCACCTTATATATTTCAAGTCCACTATTTGGGGAGCAATTTAAGATATCTGGACTATCTCAGTAACATTTAATCAAGAAATTCCACATGATTTCATTTGCATTTTTATCTATAACCATTTAAGTGTCAAGTAGCACTCCTGTTTTAAAAAAATTCAATCTAGGAAGCTCAGTTCAGTGTTTGTGGTGACCTAGATGAATGGGGGTGGAGGAAAGGAGGGAGGCTCAATAAGGAGGGGACATATACATACATATAACTGATTCTTTTCATTGTACAGCAGAAACTAGTACATCATTGTAAAGCAACTATACCCCAATTATAAAAGCTTCAATCTGAAAACTTAAAACTTTTAATTAGAGAATTTAGTCATATGTATACATTTGTATATAGCTATTTACATACATTTATGTACTGATATATTTGGACTTAAAGTTCTTAGAAAGCATCACTATGAACAAAGCTAGTGGAGGTGATGGAATTCCAATTGAGCTATTTCAAATTCTGAAAGATGATGCTGTGAAAGTGCTGCACTCAACATGCCAGCAAATTTGGAA
>SJYX01014759.1:46161-103810 GCA_006410675.1 Oreotragus oreotragus | reverse complement strand
CTAAGAGTCGGACAGACTGAGCGACTTCACTTTCACTTTTCTCTTTCATGCATTGGAGAAGGAAATGGCAACCAACTCCAGTGTTCTTGCCTGGAGAATCCCAGGGACGGGGGAGCCTGGTGGGCTGCCGTCTGTGGGGTCACACAGTTGGACAAGACTGAAGCGACTTAGCAGCAGCAGCAGCAGTAGCATGAATGACAAAAAGTTCTAATCTCAAATGCCTGTTCCCTAACTTCTGTTTTGTTTTTGGCTGCATTGCATGGCTCATGGGATCTTAGTTCCCTGCGTGTGTGCTAAGTCAGTTTAGTTATACCCAACTTTTGAGACTATATGGACTGTAGCCCGCCAGGCTCCTCTGTCCATGAGATTCTCCAGGCAAGAATACTGGAGTAGGTTGCCATTTCCTCCTCCAGGAAATCTTCCTCACCCAGGGATCGAACCTGCATTTCGTATATCTCCTGCATTGGCAGGCAGATTCTTTACCGCTGAGCTAATGTGCTAGATAAATGGAATGAGTGAGAGAATAAACCTGCCATTTACAGAGGGGTTAACGATTACTACTCAGCGAGGATAGAGTTCTCTAATAACCCATGGGACATTTAAGCAAATGTTACCAGACTCTCTATGACTAACAAAGGGAAAATTCCTATCAGAGCTGCCCCCATATTCCCTCAGATTGCCCCAAGAAGTATTAGTGAGTTTTACATCATCTGAAGCTGCTCAAGCTTCAGAATATGGCCTTTGGCTCCTTTGGGGATTTCTGCACAGAAATATAAGTGTAGCTGGATAGTCTGGAAGAGTCCATGATGCAAGAGCACACGAGGAATTTCGTTTCCAGAGAAAGGACAATTTCTGTGGGACAGTGAAGTCGGTCTTCAGAACATCTAACTGTGATTTTCAGTGGATCAGCTTTGGGTTAGAGCATGAAATTTGCTGGATCTTTAGTAAAAAATGAATAAATGCTCTGATAATTTCCTTTTTCTGTTAAAAAAGGCTTGTTCTGGTCAGTCTCGAATGGGAAGAATGCAGTGTGTGTGAGTTGGGGAGAGAGAACAAGAGAGAGAATGAGGAGGAGGAGATGATGAGCAGTGGTCTTTTTCCCACCTTACAGTTCATCCAACGGGGAGGGCAATGGCACCCCACCCCAGTCCCTGGAAAATCCAATGGACGGAGTAGCCTGGTGGGCTGCATTCCATGGGGTCGCTAACAGTCGGACAGACTGAGCGACTTCACTTTCACTTTTCTCTTTCATGCATTGGAGAAGGAAATGGCAACCCACTCCAGTATTCTTGCCTGGAGAATCCCAGGGATGGGGGAGCCTGGTGGGCTGCCGTCTATGGGGTCACACAGAGTCGGACACGACTGAAGTGACTTAGCAGCAGCAGCAGCAGTTCATCCAATCAGATTCCCTTGGGACTCTAATTTGGAGAGCAGAGCTGTTTTTTCGTAATGAAATTTAATCTTTTTGCTCTAGAGATGAGCTGAGAACAACAACAAAAAAAGAGAAATATTGTGTTAGTGAAGTGAAAGTCACTCAGTCATGTCCACCTCTTTGCGACCCCATGCACCATACAGTCCGTGGAATTCTCCAGGCCAGAATACTGGAGTTGGTAGCCTTTTCCTTCTCCAGGGGATCTTCCCAATCCAGGGGTCAAACCCAGGTCTCCTGCATTGCAGGTGGATTTTCACCAGCTGAGCCACAAGGGAAGCCCATATTGTGTTAGAGAACAACTCAATATAGGTCACAGTGGCCTATACGTAACTGAATCTTTTTATGAATGGCATTCCTTGATGATCTGGAGGGATGATGTGGGGTGGGAGGTGGGAGGGGGGTTCATGTTTGGGAGTTCGTGTACACCCATGGCAGATTCATGTCAATGTATGCCAAAACCAATAGAGTACTGTAAAGTAAAAGTAAAATGGAAGCTCTAAAAAATAAATAAATAAAAGCTAAAAAAATAAGATTCCTCCCATCCCCACTCAGGAAGGACTGATAACTAGTAAGCATAGTTAAATATCTGAATATTTTTGCAGAACATAACATTGCTGAGATGTTAGAGAAAAACTGCTGGTGAGATGCAGGTGGAAGAGACCTTGATGTGGACATAAGTGCTCTGGGTTCGAGTTTTGGTTTAATTATTAACTCTTAATAATTGCAACATTAGCCAAGAATTAATTTCTATGAATATTAAGTTAATTTTCTTGAACACGGGGATATTAATTCATTCTTACAATGCTACAATAGTATATTAGATCAAAATAAAAAAAAATAGAAGAGAAGTATTTTCATTTACTAGCAACAAAAGGGAAAATTAAATAGAGAATTTATATATCGAAAGCTGTATTCTCTATTCAAGTAATTGTTCTATAGATGTTCCAAAAAAAGCAGATGGGCTATCCATGAGTGTCATCAGATATTGTCTTTAAACAGCTCCAGTATTCAGAATTTTGTGAATGGACATGTGAGTCTATATGTATGTGTGTGTGTTTTCAGTTCAGTTCAGTCACTCAGTCATGTCTGACTCTTTGCGACCCCATGAACTGCTGTCCATTGAGTCAGTGATGCCATCTAACCATCTCATCCTCTGTCATCCCCTTCCCCTCCTGCCCTCAATCTTTCCCAGCATCAGGGTATTTTCCAATGAGTCAGCTCTTCATATCAGGTGGCCAAAGTACTGGAGTTTCAGCTTTAGCATCAGTCCTTCCAAAGAACACCCAGGACTTATCTCCTTTAGAATGGACTGGTTGGANTGTCCATCACCAACTCCCGGAGTTCACTCAAACCCATGTCCATCTAGTCAGTGATACCATCCAGTCATCTCATCCTCTGTCGTTCCCTTCTCCTCCTGCCCTCAATCCCTTCCAGCAGTAGAGTCTTTTCCAATGAGTCAACTCTTTGCATGAGGTGGCCAAAGCATTGGAGTTTCAGCTTTAGCATCAGTCCTTCCAAAGAACACCCAGGACTGATCTCCTTTAGAATGGACTGGTTGGATCTCCTTGCAGTCCAAGGGACTCTCAAGAGTTTTCTCCAACACCACAGTTCAAAAGCATCAATTCTTCGGCACTCAATCTTCTTCACAGTCCAACTTTCACATCCATACATGACCATTGGAAAAACCATAGCCTTGACTAGATGGACCTTTGTTGACAAAGTAATGTCTCTGCTTTTGAATATGCTGTCTAGGTTGGTCATAACTTTCCTTCCAAGGAGTAAGCAACTTTTAATTTCATGGCTGCAATCACCATCTGCAATGATTTGGAAGCCCCAAAGAATAAAGTCTGCCACTGTTTCCACTGTTTCCTCATCTATTTTCCATGAAGTGATGTATTCATAGTTATACACAAATATAAAATGTCTTTATTTACAGATTTTAAATTACAAACCCAACTTATACATAAGAAATAAAACAGCATATCGGGAAAAATCCAACCATTGAAACACAATGACCATTATCATTTTAGTGTGCCTCTTAAATCACTTATTCTGTATTTAATTTTTTAAAAGTTAGATAATAGGGTATGTAGATAGAATTTGAAATTCTCTTTTTATCATTTACTGTTAATAAGCATATCTAATTTGATGCCTTTACCAACACTGCAATTATTTTAACTTTTGATTCTTATCAGAAAATCTTTTAAAACATGATTAAAATTTTTTCCAGATATCGTTCTGTGTTCCAAAAATAATTTATCTTTTAATAATTTCATATTTTCATGTTGCATATTATATTGCAAGGTCTAGAGCTCAAGAATTTTAAGTAGTTTAATATATTTGAACTAAGACTCCATAGGGTGGTGGGGAGAGATGACACAGGAGAGAGAAAGCAGATGTAGAAAATGAAGTGCCCTTGAATATTATACTAACAATTTTGAAGTTTATTCTGTAGAAAAGAGATGTGTGAAAAATGAGATCAGATCCTTACTTTACATAATTTAGTTCCATGTGGATTATGGAGTAGATATGAAAGACAAATGTGTAATACACTTACAAAATAAGAATCTCTTTTATGACCTCAACATATGAAAGAATTTCTAAAACAAACATAAAAAGCAAAATCTATAGATTCTTATCAACAGATGCTATAGAATGCCTACTAAGGCAGACTCTGCTGTATGTCCTTTTGATTTATCAGTGGACAGAACAGAAAAGACAAAAATCACTTCTCTTATGGGATTTTATATTCTTTTAGTTTATAAAAAATAAATACAATGTATAATAAATTAGCCCTTCCTTACAGTGGGTTCCACATCTGCAGTTATGGAGGGCCAGTTGTATATATGTGTTATTTTATATAAGGGACTTGAACATCTACAGGTTTTGGTATTCATGGGGTCTAGGAACCAGTCTGCATCCATGAGGGACAACTGTATGCAGTATATAAGAATGTGGAAAGTGCCATTTTCTCCTGGATTGTTTTCTAGAACTCAGTCCAAGTTGTCATTTTTTTTTTTTTCTGTCAGTCTCCTTCCGTTAGAGATCTTACTGCAGTTACCTGGCTGTAAATACCACATTTTCATTTCTGGTTCAGAATTCCAGATTTGTATATTCAGTTGCCTAACTGACAACCACACTTGGATGTATAAACATCTTAAACTTACACTCATAATGAAATTCTAGATTTTGTCTACCAAACCTCATATACCCACTCAGCTGATATCAATTCCATCCTACCAGTTGCTCATAATTGGTCTCCTGCTATGATCTCTTTCCATTTCATGTTGTTACTTTCCCTTACCTCTGAGAGGCTTCTTTCTGTGCTTTTTAACAAAGGAGCAGGCTCCCACTTGAGTCAGGGGCCTCGGCAGTGCTTGTTTCCTCTGGCTTTCTGCCCTCAGCAGTCAACATGGTGAACTCCCTCACTTTTTCTAAGTCTTAATGTGGTTATTGTTAATTAAGCCCATGTTGACTATGTAACTTTATAGTCATTGATCATTATTGCCTGGAAGTGAAAGTGTTAGTCACTTAGTTGCCTCCCACTCTTTGTAACTCCTGTCTCTTATACACATCTTCAGTTGTGCTCTCTCTCTAGTTGGAATCTCAGCCCCGTTTCTCCCTCTGCCCAGTCCTGCTTCTTCACCTGACATTTCTCACTGCTCACGAAACTTCCTGAATGCTTATCTCCTATTTAGGCTTCCTTGGTGGCTCAGATTGTAAAGAATCTGTCTGCAGTGCAGGAAACCTGGGTTGGGCGGATCCCCTGGAGAAGGTAATAGGTATCCACTTCAGTATCCTTGCCTGGAAAATTCCATGAACAGAGGAGCCTGGCAGGCTACAGTCCATGGGTTTGCAAACCTGCTTCCCACAAAACCCAACTTGCAACAGTAGGGAACTGAGAAGGTTTGTTCTCACTGTGGTTCTCACAATTAGTGTATATAATCGTAAATACTGATGCTGCTGCTGCTAAGTCACTTCAGTCATGTCCGACTCTGTGCGACCCAACAGATGGCAGCCCACCAGGCTCCTCTATCTCTGGGATTCTCCAGGCAAGAACACTGGAGTGGGTTTCCAGTTCCTTCCTCAATGCGTGAAAGTGAAGTGTAGTTTAAATAAAAATTGTAGAATACCAAAGAGACTCTTAAGGGACTTTAGAAATTATTTAGACCAGTGGTCCCTAAAATTGAGATGTATATCAGAATCTCTTGAGTTTTTAAATTTATTTTTTATCTGGACCCTTTTCAAAGTCTTTATTGAACTTGTCACAATATTATTCCTGTTATATATATATATAACCATGAGGCATGTGGGATCTTAGTTCCATGACTAGGGATTGAACCTATGCCCCCTGCATTGGAAGGCAAAGTCTTAACCACTGAACTTCCAGGGAAGTCCTATGAAGAGAGTTGTTGTTGTTGTTTTTTTTTTTGATTGGTTTTCCAGATTTTCTGAATTATAAGCTTTAGAAGTGGGGCCAAGAGTTAAACAAAATAATTCCTTAGTAATTCTGATGCCAGCCTATGACTGATAAGCAGTCCATGGGGTCACTAAGAGTCGGACATGACTGAGCGACTTCACTTTCACTTTTTACTTTCATGCATTGGAGAAGTAAATGGCAACCCACTCCAGTGTTCTTGCCTGGAGAATCCCAGGGATGGGGGAGCCTGGTNATAATTCCTTAGTAATTCTGATGCCAGCCTATGACTGATAAGCAGTCCATGGGGTCACTAAGAGTCGGACATGACTGAGCGACTTCACTTTCACTTTTTACTTTCATGCATTGGAGAAGTAAATGGCAACCCACTCCAGTGTTCTTGCCTGGAGAATCCCAGGGATGGGGGAGCCTGGTGGGCTGCGGTCTGTGGGGTCGCACAGAGTCGGACAAGACTGAAGCAACTTAGCAGCAGCAGCAGCAGTAGCATGAATGACAAAAAGTTCTAATCTCAAATGCCTGTTCCCTAATTTTGTTTTTGGCTGCATTGCATGGCTCGTGGGATCTTAGTTCCCTGCGTGCATGCTAAGTCACTTTAGTTATACCCAACTTTTGAGACTCTATGGACTGTAGCCCGCCAGGCTCCTCTGTCCATGGGATTCTCCAGGCAAGAATACTGGAGTAGGTTGCCATTTCCTCCTCCAGGAAATCTTCCTCACCCAGGGATCGAACCTGCATTTCCTGTATCTCCTGCATTGGCAGGCAGATTCTTTACCACTGAGCTAATGTGCTAGATAAATGGAATGAGTGAGAGAATAAACCTGCCATTTACAGAGGGGTTAACGACTACTACTCAGCGAGGGTAGAGTTCTCTAATAAGCCATGGGACATTTAAGCAAATGTTACCAGACTCTCTATGACTAACAAAGGGAAAATTCCTACCAGAGCTGCCCCCATACTCCCCCAGATTGCCCCAAGAAGTATTAGTGAGTTTTACATCATCTGAAGCTGCTCAAGCTTCAGAATATGGCCTTTGGCTCTTTTGGGGATTTCTGCACAGAAATATAAGTGTAGCTGGATAGTCTGGAAGAGTCCATGATGCAAGAGGCACACGAGGAATTTTGTTTCCAGAGAAAGGACAATTTCTGTGGGACAGTGAAGTCGGTCTTCAGAACATCTAACTGTGATTTTCAGTGGATCAGCTTTGGGTTAGAGCATGAAATTTGCTGGATCTTTAGTAAAAAATGAATAAATGCTCTGATAATTTCCTTTTTCTGTTAAAAAAAAAAAAAGGCTTGTTCTGGTCAGTCGAGAATGGGAAGAATGCTGTGTGTGTGAGTGGGAGAGAGAGAGAATGGGGATGAGGGGAGAGAGAACAAGAGAGAGAATGAGAAGGAGGAGATGATGAGCAGTGGTCTTTTCCCAGCTCACAGTTCATCCAATCAAAAAAAAAGGCTTGTTCTGGTCAGTCGAGAATGGGAAGAATGCTGTGTGTGTGAGTGGGAGAGAGAGAGAATGGGGATGAGGGGAGAGAGAACAAGAGAGAGAATGAGAAGGAGGAGATGATGAGCAGTGGTCTTTTCCCAGCTCACAGTTCATCCAATCAGATTCCCTTGGGACTCTAATTTGGAGAGCAGAGCTGTTTTTTCATAATGAAATTTAATCTTTTTGCTCTAGAGATGAGCTCAGAACAACAAAAAAAGAGAAATATTGTGTTAGTGAAGTGAAAGTCACTCAGTCGTGTTCACCTCTTTGCGACACCATGCACCATACAGTCCGTGGAATTCTTCAGGCCAGAATACTGGAGTTGGTAGCCTTTTCCTTCTCCAGGGGATCTTCCCAATCCAGGGGTCAAACCNTATGTATGCTGCTAAGTCACTTCAGTCGTGTCCGACTCTGTGCGACCCCATGGACTGCAGCCTACCAGGCTCCCCGATCCCTGGGATTCTCCAGGCAAGAATACACTGTGAAATAATCACCACAATCAAGCTAATTAGCATATTCATCACCTCACATAGTTATCATTTTTTGTGGTAAGAATACTTCAGACATAAATGTTTGTTTCAGTGTTATATGCATAGAGATGTAGCAATTTTTTTGATAAATCAATTTTAAGTTAATTGAGGCTATTTTAATATCTTAGTAATGGTTTCTTAAGGCATGAATTCTGTTTAGTGTGTTTATAACTCTCTTTATTATAACATTTTTTTCAAATTCATTATTTTTGTTTTTTATCAAGAATTTGCCTCCATATTCATGCTTTAAATGTAGTTTCGTATTTTGTTTCTAAATTAGTGTCACCAAAGGCTTTACTTTTGGCTAGTTGTATATTTAAATTCAACCATTCTTTGTAAATCTAGAAACATTTGACTTACGTTTCTGAATTTTTTCATTAACTTAAGCATGTGGAATCCCTACAGATGTTTAATAAAAATTTATGATACTTATAAGTTTTATTCTTTCCTTAATTTTAGTCCAAAAGAAAGACAGATGTTCAAATTCTAATAGATTGATTCTGTATAGGAATAATATAGGTCACGGAGAGCTTTGGAAGGCTTATGACTATTCTTTTTATACAAATTTTACACAACTTCTAGTTTTAGAAAAGACTAGACCACAGTCTTAAATGATAATCTGTACAAAAAGGTGTTTATTTATCAAATACATTAAAGCATATTTTCTGACCTCATTGTTTTATTTCGTAAACCTACATCTGTCCATTTTATTAAGAAGCTCACATTCTTTCACTATTTTCACATGATTACTTTTTCATGAAATGAAGTGGAAGACTCTCAGTCATGTCCACCTCTTTGTGACCCCATGGACTATACAGTCTATGGAATTCTCCAGGCTAGAATACTGAAGTCTGTAGCCTTTCCCTTGTCCAGGGGGTCTTCCCAACCCAGGGGTTGAACCCAGGTCTCCTGCATTGCAGGTGGATTCTTTACCAGCTGAGTCGCAAGGCAAGCCCAAGAATACTGGAGTGGGTAGTCTATCCCTTCTCCACTGGATCTTCCCAACCCAGGAACCAAACTGGGGTCTCCTGCGTGGCAGGTGGACTCTTCACCAGCTGAGCTATGAGAGAAGCCCTTCTTTTTCATAGTGCTCTTTTATCAATTTGCCTGGAGACAGTCATACTGGTCAACTCTTTTCAACTATAGTAGAATGTATTACTTGTGATTTGTGAGTGCTTTTGAAACCAGAATTTAAGAGAAACTGCTGTCACATATTAGAATATCAGCAGTGTTAATAAGTGTCCTATGTGTGTTTCTAAGTTGAAAAACAGTTTGGTAGTCTCCAGGGCCAGGGAACTTTGTCATAATCATGGATTTGTTTTAGCATTATTATACAGTAACATTGTTTTTCTTTGATAATAAAGATTTTTAAAAAGGGCTTCACTCCATTTTTTAATATATATTTACTTATGTATACTGGAGAAGGAAATGGCAACCCACTCCAGTATTCTTACCTGGAGAATCCCCATGAACAGAGGAGCCTGGTGGACTACTGTCCATGGGGTTGCAAAGAGTCGGACGTGACTGAGTGCCTAAGTACACAGCACACATATACAATGAAATTGTTTTCCTTTAATAATGAAGATTTAAAAACCTCCTTAATATAAGTTGGAGTGTATAGTGCTGAGGATCATGAATATATAGCAAACTGAGAAAAATCTCCTAGTATTTCAGTATGAAGGTAGTCCTTTGGCATAAATTCCTAACATGAATTTTCATTATTATTACTTTAAACATCCTATTTCTTAGAATCTTGTGTACCAGTTAATGTAGCAGAGATGCTTTTTCATATTTTAAAGGCTATTTATAAAATGAGGACTATAGTATTTAACAGGTTGTTGAAAGAGCTGCAAATAGTGTTTTCATCTGTATTGACTTTATGTACAAATATTGTGTGGCAGTTGTCTTGAAATAGAAATAAATTTCTGCCTTAGCAGTTAGATTTTTTTTAGATTTTTCTGAGTTGTTCAGTGTTTTGTGGTTTTCAGAGCATAACATTTTTATTTATCTGAGTGCTCTAAAGCAAGTTTCTTTGTCACCTAAATGTATTAACTTTTGGTGGGGATGAGCTTGAGAAGCTAGAGACTGTCCTGACAAGGAATACAGTTACAAACTGAGAAACCAAAGGGGAAACAAGTCACTTAAAAAACAAAGAAATCCCTACAGTGATTCATTCTAAAAAGGTACTTGTTTCCATATCACAGAAATGCATGTATGTTAAAAATATTTTTATTTGATGGTAATCTATGAATCTAAAGAATAAAGTGCTTGGTTTTTAACATGATAATTGACTCTTGTGGGTCAAATTTTTTAGTGTTAAAATTTTTGGTTAAATGGAAATTTTAAGATATTAAAAGTAATACCTTAAAGTTTAATTTGCATGTTACCAATAGTGCATTTGTATTAGCCACACATGATACTTTGTATTTAATTCTGTTATTGGAGTTCAGAATTTACAGCTGTTAAAATAAATACTAATTTGGTATTAAATTACAGTGCTAATGAGTAAGAGGTATGAATTTTTACAGAATTTTATCAGTTGGTATATTTAGTACAGCTTGCTGTTAATTAAGATGCAAGGATATTATAGCTGTGACAAGTAGAGTTGGTCAATGAATGACTTTGATTTTCTGGTGTCACAATGTATATCATTTGAGGAAAAATCATGATTTCCTAAGGGAAACTATCTTTTTAATCAGTACTGGGCCTCTTACATTCGTTCATTTAAATATATGGCAGTATTACATGTGTTTTTGTGATACCTATTAGGGATACATGAAATTGCTTTGGACATTTTACATGCATTGTTGTTTCTCTTAAAGGAATGTATGTGCTTTTCTGTATGTGTGGTCATTATATGCCTATGGTCACATGTTCCTATGTACATTTTCATATATTCTAAACATATACCTGCATTTTGTATTTATAGAAACCATGGCTAATGCTGGTGGTAAAAATAAATGTATGAAATAATATTTTTTCCTTTATGTAGGCAGTGTTCTGAATGTGACCAGGCAGGGAGCAGTGACATGGAAGCAGAGATGGCCATGGAAACCTTACCAGATGGGACCAAACGATCAAGGAGGCAGATTAAGGAACCAGTGAAATTTGTTCCACAGGATATGCCTCCAGAACCCAAGAAGATTCCAATAAGAAACACGGTAATTTACTCCCTAGTAGTCATAATAGCCCTTGCAAAACTCTGAGATCAAAATTTAAAGGGAGAGAGAGACGAAGGGCAAGAATATACTCAGTAGCCAATGAAAGAAATATATTGCTTTTGGTTTTTCTTTTCTTAATATATTGCTTTTGGATTTTCTTTTCTTTACTGTTTTATATTATGAAATAATACTATACCAGTTACACATGAGAATGTATAGTTTACATATTCAATGCAAAACACAATCATAATGAAGATCCATTGTATTCAGATTGTATTTACAAACCCACTTTAAAGATAGAACATTACTAAAACCTATGAAGTCACCTTTGAATCCCTCAGGACTCACTTCACCATCCCTTTAGTCTAGAGATAACCTCCTTTCTCAAGTTTGTGTTTATTATTCACTCCATTTTTAATATGTGTTTATGTATGTATATTGGAGAAGGAAGTGGCAACCCACTCCAGTGTTCTTGCCTGGGAAATCCCGTGGACAAAGGAGCCTGGTGGGCTACAGTGTGGTGGGGTCACAAGGGTCAGACTCGACTTAGTGACTAAACTACCACCATTGTGTGTATATATATTCATAAGTAATACATAGTTTTGCACATTTTGAATTTTGCATAAATTGAGTCAAACTGTTTTTTTCCCATTATTTGATAGTTTGACCAACTTTACCTTGATTTGATTCATACATGCTTATCTGTGTAATTGTAGCTCATTTATTTTTACCAGTATGTCATTTTTTATTGAAAATAGATCATTTTCAGTTCAGTTCAGCTCAGTCATGTTCGACTCTTTGCGACCCCATGAACCGCAGAATGCCAGGCCTCCCTGTCCATCGCCAACTCCTGGAGCCGACCCAAACTCATGTCCATTGAGTTGGTGATGCCATCCAACCATCTCATCCTCTGTCATCCCTTTCTCCTNTGTGTGTGTGTTTTCAGTTCAGTTCAGTCACTCAGTCATGTCTGACTCTTTGCGACCCCATGAACTGCTGTCCATTGAGTCAGTGATGCCATCTAACCATCTCATCCTCTGTCATCCCCTTCCCCTCCTGCCCTCAATCTTTCCCAGCATCAGGGTATTTTCAAATGAGTCAGCTCTTCATATCAGGTGGCCAAAGTATTGGAGTTTCAGCTTCAACATTAGTCCTTCCAATGAACACCCAGGATTGATCTCCTTTAGAATGGACTGGTTGGATCTCCTTGCAGTCCAAGGGACTCTCAAGAGTCTTCTCCAACACCACAGTTCAAAAGCATCAATTCTTCAGTGCTCAGCGTTTTTTATAGTCCAACTCTCACATCCATACATGACTACTAGAAAAACCATAGCCTTGACTAGACAGACCTTTGTTGACAAAGTAATGTCTCTGCTTTTTAATGTGTTTTCTAGGTTGATCATCTTTCCTTCCAAAGAGTTTTTAACTTCATGGCTGAAATCACCATCTACAGTGATTTTGAAGCCTCCAAAATAAAGTCAGCCATTGTTTCCACTGTTTCCCCATCTATTTGCCATGAAGTGATGGTGTGTTTTTATGTGTATATAGATATAATTTTTTCAGAAAAGAAACTATTTGAGAAGGAGTATATTGTCATGGTAATTTTTGAAGCACATGTTCCATCATTTTGAGCTCAGTGATTGAACTGTGATTTAGTAGAAAGAATGATGAAACAATAATTATAGTATTGATGTCTTTCCCATTTATCTAGATGAAAGTGTGAAACTGTTAGTTGCTCAGTCATGCCTGACTCTCTTGTCACCCCATGGACTATAGCCCACCAGGCTGCTTCTCCATGGAATTCTCCAGCAAGAATACTGGAGTGGGTTGCCATTCCTTTATTCAGGGGATCTTCCCAACCCAGAGACTGAATCCAGGTCTCCTGCACTGCAGGCAGATTCTTTACCATCTGAGCCATGAGGGAAGCCATCTAGATGAGTGATCATCAGCAAATCTCTTTCCTCCTTGAGTACTGGAACTCTCTCATCTCTAAACGGTAGAGCAGGTGATTTCCAGGACACTTACAAGTGTGAAATAGAAGCTCACATGATCTGAGTATTTAATTTCAAGCTTGTCAGTAAACCTGTTTTTTGGGTTCTACATGTTGATGAAAAGCTGTGGATCCATTCTCTTAACCACTATTATAGATAATGACATCTGCATTGTTGATAGAGTTCCTCTGAGGATTAAAATGATATATTTAAGGTAATGAGTATTGAGCCTAGCTATAGCATAGACGACATACAGTAAATGCTATTTTTTATTGTCTTACAGATTATATTACCTTAACACATGCTATCTCACTCCACATCCCAAAATATCTTTTTTATTTAGACTTGGTCATTTAGTGACAATGAGCCTATTTGTTTTCTAGGGATGAATTAAGATTCCTAAACAGATGTTCAACTTTTTTTTTTTTTTTTTGGTAATTATGACAGATAAAATATAGCTCAAGTCCCCATTTTATTTTTTTGAAAATTTATTTGTAGTTGGAGGATAATTGCTTTACAATGTTGTGTTAGTTTCTGCCATACACCACCATGAATTAGCCATAGGTATACATATGCCCCCTCCCTCTTGAACCTCCCTCCTACCTCCCACCCTATCCCATCCTTCTAGGTTGTCACGGAGCATCGGGCTGAGCTCCCTGTGTCATATAGCAAAGTCCCACTGGCTATCTATTTTACATGGTAATGTACATGTTTAATGCTCCTCTGTCAGTTCGTCGTACCCTCTCCTTCCCTACTTTGTGTTCGTGAGTCTGTTCTCTGTGTCTGCATCTCTGTTGTTGCCCTGCAATACATTCATCAGTACCATTTTTCTAGATTTCATATATGTGCATTTATATACAGTATTTGTTTTTCTCTTTCTGATTGACTTCACTCTATAAGGGGCTCTAGGTTCATCCACCTCACTAAAATGGACTCAAATTCATTCCTTTTATAGCTTTACTCTCTCGCTCTCTCTCTCTCTCTCTCTCTCTCTCTCTCTCTCTCTCTCTCTCTCTACCCCCCCACCCCCAACTTCTTTATCCACTCATCTGTCAGTGGACATCTAAGTTGCTTTCATGTCCTGCCTGTTGTAAATAGTGCTATGATGAACATTGGGGTACGTGTGTTAAAGTTCTCATTTTCAAGACCTTATTCAAGATATGGTAGAACTTCTCTGATCAGGGATAAGATCAGTTCAGTCTCTCAGTCTTGTCTGACTCTTTGCGACCCCATGAATCACAGTATGCCAGGCCTCCCTGTCCATCACCAACTCCCGGAGTTCANGGTACATGTGTTAAAGTTCTCATTTTCAAGACCTTATTCAAGATATGGTAGAACTTCTCTGATCAGGGATAAGATCAGTTCAGTCTCTCAGTCTTGTCTGACTCTTTGCGACCCCATGAATCACAGTATGCCAGGCCTCCCTGTCCATCACCAACTCCCGGAGTTCACTCAAACCCATGTCCATCTAGTCAGTGATACCATCCAGTCATCTCATCCTCTGTCGTTCCCTTCTCCTCCTGCCCTCAATCCCTTCCAGCAGTAGAGTCTTTTCCAATGAGTCAACTCTTTGCATGAGGTGGCCAAAGCATTGGAGTTTCAGCTTTAGCATCAGTCCTTCCAAAGAACACCCAGGACTGATCTCCTTTAGAATGGACTGGTTGGATCTCCTTGCAGTCCAAGGGACTCTCAAGAGTTTTCTCCAACACCACAGTTCAAAAGCATCAATTCTTCGGCACTCAATCTTCTTCACAGTCCAACTTTCACATCCATACATGACCATTGGAAAAACCATAGCCTTGACTAGATGGACCTTTGTTGACAAAGTAATGTCTCTGCTTTTGAATATGCTGTCTAGGTTGGTCATAACTTTCCTTCCAAGGAGTAAGCAACTTTTAATTTCATGGCTGCAATCACCATCTGCAATGATTTGGAAGCCCCAAAAAATAAAGTCTGCCACTGTTTCCACTGTTTCCTCATCTATTTTCCATGAAGTGATGTATTCATAGTTATACACAAATATAAAATGTCTTTATTTACAGATTTTAAATTACAAACCCAACTTATACATAAGAAATAAAACAGCATATCGGGAAAAATCCAACCATTGAAACACAATGACCATTATCATTTTAGTGTGCCTCTTAAATCACTTATTCTGTATTTAATTTTTTAAAAGTTAGATAATAGGGTATGTAGATAGAATTTGAAATTCTCTTTTTATCATTTACTGTTAATAAGCATATCTAATTTGATGCCTTTACCAACACTGCAATTATTTTAACTTTTGATTCTTATCAGAAAATCTTTTAAAACATGATTAAAATTTTTTCCAGATATCGTTCTGTGTTCCAAAAATAATTTATCTTTTAATAATTTCATATTTTCATGTTGCATATTATATTGCAAGGTCTAGAGCTCAAGAATTTTAAGTAGTTTAATATATTTGAACTAAGACTCCATAGGGTGGTGGGGAGAGATGACACAGGAGAGAGAAAGCAGATGTAGAAAATGAAGTGCCCTTGAATATTATACTAACAATTTTGAAGTTTATTCTGTAGAAAAGAGATGTGTGAAAAATGAGATCAGATCCTTACTTTACATAATTTAGTTCCATGTGGATTATGGAGTAGATATGAAAGACAAATGTGTAATACACTTACAAAATAAGAATCTCTTTTATGACCTCAACATATGAAAGAATTTCTAAAACAAACATAAAAAGCAAAATCTATAGATTCTTATCAACAAATGCTATAGAATGCCTACTAAGGCAGACTCTGCTGTATGTCCTTTTGATTTATCAGTGGACAGAACAGAAAAGACAAAAATCACTTCTCTTATGGGATTTTATATTCTTTTAGTTTATAAAAAATAAATACAATGTATAATAAATTAGCCCTTCCTTACAGTGGGTTCCACATCTGCAGATATGGAGGGCCAGTTGTATATATGTGTTATTTTATATAAGGGACTTGAACATCTACAGGTTTTGGTATTCATGGGGTCTAGGAACCAGTCTGTATCCATGAGGGACAACTGTATGCAGTATATAAGAATGTGGAAAGTGCCATTTTCTCCTGGATTGTTTTCTAGAACTCAGTCCAAGTTGTCATTTTTTTTTTTTTTTTTTCTGTCAGTCTCCTTCCGTTAGAGATCTTACTGCAGTTACCTGGCTGTAAATACCACATTTTCATTTCTGGTTCAGAATTCCAGATTTGTATATTCAGTTGCCTAACTGACAACCACCCTTGGATGTATAAACATCTTAAACTTACACTCATAGTGAAATTCTGAATTTTGTCTACCAAACCTCATATACCCATTCAGCTGATATCAATTCCATCCTACCAGTTGCTCATAATTGGTCTCCTGCTATGATCTCTTTCCATTTCATGTCGTTACTTTCCCTTACCTCTGAGAGGCTTCTTTCTGTGCTTTTTAACAAAGGAGCAGGCTCCCACTTGAGTCAGGGGCCTCGGCAGTGCTTGTTTCCTCTGGCTTTCTGCCCTCAGCAGTCAACATGGTGAACTCCCTCACTTTTTCTAAGTCTTAATGCTGTTATTGTTAATTAAGCCCATGTTGACTATGTAACTTTATAGTCATTGATCATTATTGCCTGAAAGTGAAAGTGTTAGTCACTTAGTTGCCTCCCACTCTTTGTAACTCCATGGACTGTAACCTGCCAGGCTCCTCTGGCCATGGAATTCTCCAGGCAGGAATACTGGAATGGGTTGCCGTTTCCTACTCTGGGGGATCTTCCTGACCCAGGGATTAAAGCTGGGTCTCCCTTATTGTGGGCAGATTCTTTACCTTCTGAGCTACCTTTATTGCCTAGATTTATTACTTTATTAGTGGTTTCAAATGGTGATGTTTTAATTCTGTAAATTCTTCTTTTTTTGTTGATGGAATACTTTCATCAACACTTCTTTTCAAGAAGTGGTTTTTGCAGTGGAAATGTGTGGTCACAGGCTTGCTGATCTCCGATATGCTTGGTTTACAAGTGAATCTGCTGCCCGCCTTTTCCTGCTCTCACCCGGCATTGGTGGTGGGGACAGGTGGCCTTTAAAGTCTTCTTTGGTTGTAATAACTGTTATCAGTGATTCCTGCCCAGAAGACTTTTATTTATTTTTTTAAGATAAAAACTGCATAATGCTGCCGCTGCTGCTAAGTCACTTCAGTCGTGTCCGACTCTGTGTGACCCCATAGACGGCAGCCCACCAGGCTCCCCCGTCCCTGGGATTCTCCAGGCAGGAATACTGGAGTGGGTTGCCATTTCCTTCTCCAATGCATGAAAGAGAAAAGTGAAAGTGAAGTCGCTCAGTCTGTCCGACTGTTAGCGACCCCATGGACTGCAGCCCACCAGGCTACTCCGTCCATTGGATTTTCCAGGCAAGAGTACTGGGGTGGGGTGCCATTGCCTTCCCTGTGAGAGAGACTAGTTTCCAAAAAAAAAAAAAAAAAAAAAGACAATGGACCTTCATCAATTAGTTATCCTGAGGTATAATTATACAACAAAAGAGAGATAAATGCTTGATTCTTTTTATGAAAAGACATTTAACTTGATTGAATGCCTTCAACAATTATAAGCTCATTCATGTTATCTATCAAACCTCTTCCAAATTATATTCTAATTTGTTCTGAATTTAATTTTTCTATTAATTTTTAATTCCACAAGCTAGTCACTGTAAATATTATTTTCATTTTATATTGTTAAATAGTTTAAATATAAGAAATAGATGGTTGATTTTATCTTTTAGTGGAATAGTTTATTTCATTTACATTTATTATAATTAATATGTTTGAATTCATTTCTACAGTCTTATTGTGGGCCCTTTGATTAGCTTGTTTTTTTATTTTTCTGTTCTTGTCTGCTTTTGGATTAAGTTATTTTTCTTTTTTCTTATTTTCCCCTTCTACTAATAAAGACATATATCCTTGACTCTTTTTGTAGTTACCCTCCCTGGTGGCTCAGAGGTTAAAGCCTCTGCCTGCAATGCAGGAGACCCGGGTTTGATCCCTGGGTTGGGAAGATCACTGTAGAGGGAAATGGCAACCCACTCCAGTATTCTTGCCTGGAGAATTCCGTGGAAGGAGGAGCCTGGTAGGCTACAGTCCACGGGGTTGCAAAGGCTCCGACATGAGCTACTTCACTTTCACTTTCCTGCTAGATAATATAAAGACTTACAATGCTCAAATTTTTTGATCAATATTTTCAGTTCAGTCGCTCAGTCGTGTCTGACTCTGCGATCCCATGAATTGCAGCACGCCAGGCCTTCCTGTCCATCACCAACTCCCGGAGTTCACTCAGACTTGCGTCCATCGAGTCGGTGATGCCATCCAGCCATCTCATCCTTGGTCGTCCCCTTCTCCTCCTGCCCCCAGCCCCTCCCAGTCCCTGAGTTTTTTCCAATGAGTCAACTCTTTGCATGAGGTGGCCAAAGTACTTCTGTCTTAGGGCCACTTAAAACATTTCAGTTTAGAATTTTTCCAAGAGCAGAGGAAATATAAATGTCACCTCTGATCCCACAGTGGGAAAGCCTATGATGGTGGGTTCTCTGGGGAGAATTTTCATCCCCTTTCTCCCAGAGCTAAAGCCGTAGCAGTGCACATACTTCCTGTAACGCTTTCCTGTATTTCACTTTCCCTCTCCTTTACTAACTTAGGCCTTTATGCAGGATTCTTTGATTTGTTTTTCTACTTTTTAAAGAATCTGGGCTTTATGTTCTTTCCCTAATGTGTGAGTTCCATTAAAACTCAATCCCCAGGCCTCTTGGGAACTATCCAGCCGAACTCCAATTTTTATGCGAATTTTGGCCTTTTCAAGTTTATTTGGGGGGCGGGGTTCCTACTAGTTCTGTCATGTATTTTAAAAGAAGGTTTTGCATTTTCAACTAACTAAATTGACATGTAAGAAATAAAAAATCTGAATAGATGAGAAATCATGGGAAAAATGTAATGTTTTAAAGAACAACCTTAAAATGAATTTTCTAGACTTAGAAAATTTTATGGACAAGTACCTGAAACTGCTATGAAACTGATACTTCTCATAGTCTATAAAATTTTTTTAGATCATAGGAAAAGAATAGTCTTAAAACCTACTGAAGATAGTTTCAGTAAAATTTGTGGGCCATTCTCATTTGTGCATATCAATTTAGGAATTGTAAACAAAATGCAGCATTTTAAAGCAAGATTTGTTTCAAAAACACAAAGATAATTGACTATTAAGAAATTTAATATTATAGTGCAGTGTATCAAAGGATACAATATATGTTATCATCTCAGTAAATCCTGAAAAGGTGCTGATAGTATTCAGGACACGTTGAGCATAAGTGCTTAGTAAACTGGGAATGGGCTTCCCTGGTGGCTCAGCTGGTAAAGAATCTGCCTGCAGTGTGGGAGACCTGGGTTCAGTCCCTGGGTTGGGAAAATCCCCTGGAGAAGGGAAAGGCTATCCACACCATATTCTGGCCTGGACAATTCCATGGATTGTATAGTTCATGGGGTTGCAGAGTCAGACACGACTGAACAGCTTTCACTTCACTTTTTCACTTCAAACTGGGAATAGAAACATTCATAACATAATGAAGTATAGCTTTATTATTAGATAATAAATATATTGTTTATTGTAACAACTTGAGTTTAGAGCCCAGAAGAAAATGTCAAGGAGGTGATTTTATTTTTGAGAATCTTATTCTTTCTAGTCCAAGATGGGGGGAAAAAAGAGATCACTGAAAGAGAGTATGGTTAGAATTAAAAGAGAAAACTAAGAACAGAACTTTAGGATGCCCATAATGGGTAGTTAGGAACTGGGAAACGGAGAAGGCAATGGCACCCCACTCCAGTACTCTTGCTTGGAAAATCCCATGGACGGAGGAGCCTGGTGGGCTGCAATCCATGGGATCGCTAAGAGTCGGACACGACTGAGTGACTTCACTTTCACTTTTCACTTTCCTGCATTGGAGAAGGAAATGGCAACCCACTCCAGTGTTCTTGCCTGGAGAATCCCAGGGACGGGGGAGCCTGGTGGGCTGCCATCTATGGGGTCGCACAGAGTCGGACATGACTGAAGCGACTTAGCAGCAGCAGGAACTGGGAAAAGGTGGTTAAAGAGTTTGAGAATGTGGACAATATAACTTCTTGGAAAATATAATGAGGAGAGAATTTTAAGAATAAGATAAGAACAAATGAAGTAAAATACCATGGAATGGTTGAGGAAAAAAAAAAGTGCTAAGGGAAGAATCATTGCATTTGATTATGAGTCACTGGTGACTTTTCAGTGAGGTGTTTCAATAGAGAGTTGTGAATAGAATACAGATTGTAGTTTATTGAACTATGGACTCAAAACAGAGTAAATATGTTACACATTTCTCTACCTCATTTGTTGGTAAAGAATAAGAACTTCTATATTCAAAATGGATAACCAACAAGGACCTATTGCATAACACATAGAACTCTACTCAATGTTATGTGCCAGCCTGGATGGGAGTGGAGTTTGGGAGAGAATGGATACATGCATATGTATGGCTGAGTCCCTTCGCTGTTCAGCTGAAACTACCACAACATTGTTCATCAGCTATACCCCAATACAAAAGAAAAATTTTGAAATTTGAAAAAAAAAAGAGAAATAAGATAGACCTTAAGGATTTGTTTGTTTTCTTAAATAAGCAGTGATATTTATTGACCAGAAGGAAAGAAACTTGCATGGGGAAATTAGAGATTTGATGGAATATGGTTTGGATATTAATGTGCTCAAAGGAAGGAAACTTTCAGATGGAGAGTTTAAGACTTTGATGAAATACTGATTTGGAGAAGTCAGGAAACCATAGAATAAAGAACTAAATAGTAAAAATTGACCTTGGTATGGAAAGAGACACTTGATTATCTGAGAAGGAAGGAAAAGATAAAAACATGTGTTGAGCACACAAAGAAATTTAGGAGTAGGTGGAAGAAGATTAAGAGAATTAATGTTCAGCCTTGATTTCAGTGAAATGAGGTCATTTATTGGGACTGCAGATAAATAGTATGAGTAAGCTTTTGGAGACTTCAAAATGTGGGAAAAGTTCTCAACTGGTGAGGTTTCATAGTAAGTTAATCAAGGATGGTTAAAAGAAAAATTAGCAGAATTCAGAGGAGCTGAAATAACATTAATTGATAAATAAGAAGTTTAAAATATAGCATTTTCCATTATGGTGTAACTATAACTGTTGCAAGTCAAGTTGCCCAGAGAGCATGTTTGCAAATAGGACATTTATCAAGGGACTGCTCTTGGAATCAACACTTGTGGAAGAGAAGGATGCAAGATTGGGCAAGGAGAGCTGTGATGCAATCTCAGCAAAGGCTACCACTAACCCCAGAGGATAGGTGCCCTGCAGCCATCCTGCACTAATGTCAGGGGACCAGGCTGCTATAGCCCCATGTTGATCTATTATTCATGCAAGCAGCCTCTAGTTAGAGGATGGGACCTTGGGTAAGAGGGCTCTCTTCAACTGGGGGCATTTCAATAAAGACCTGATGGGCTGGTAGCTGGCAACTCTTCTATAGTGGGAGATGTAAGTTGGCAGTTCTGAAGGGACTGGGCTTCACAGTGTAGTGTCCACTTCAGTCTAGTCTTATGATACTTAAATCCACTTTTAAGTATTTATTCTGGGAGGAGGTCCTCCAGGAGTCTGTTGGACCTACTTCTATGGGGAAGCTTACAGAGCATAGTTAGCAGAATATACCAAGGTCTATATTACTTCACTGGACTTGACCACTGATAGTCATCCACTCTGACTTCTTTATTATAGGTTTCCCTCATCCTCAGCTTGCATCTCTTCTGGTCTAGATGGCTTATCTGCTGAGCTAGTTGACCCCTGGTCACTATACTGGGTGTGAAGTGGTATCTCATCATGGGTTTTAGAAAACTTATTTGATGGTTGGGTCTTAGTTGTGGCATGCAAACTCTTAGTTGCATCATGCAGCACCTAGTTTTCTGACCAGGGATTGGACCCTGGCCCCCTGCATTGGGGGTGAGGAATCTTAGCCATTGCACCACTAGGGAAGTGATTTTTGAAATTTAAATTTTCTTTTTATTGGAGTACAGTTGCTTTACAATGTTGAGTTTTTTGCTATACAGCAAAGTGAATCAGCTCTATATATAGATGTATCCCCTCTCTTTTGGATTTCCTTCCCGTTTATCATTATGGTTTTGAGTTGCATTTCCTTAATGACTTATGGTAGTGAGTATGTGCTTATTGTCTACCTGTTTACATTTTTCTACATTTTTCTTTGGAAAAATGTCTATTTAAGTTCTTTGGTCATTTTCGCTTGGATTGTCTTTGGATATTAACCCCTTATCAGATATGTGTTTTGTAAATATGTGTTTTGTAAATACTTTTCCCACCATCCTGTGGTTTGTCTTTTCACTCTCTCTGCTGCTGTTCAGTTGTGTCCAGCTCTTTGTGACCACTTGACAGTACATTTGATGCACAAAAGCCTTTAATTAAGTTCAATTTATCTATTTTTCGTTTGTTGCCTGTGCTTTTGGTTTCATATTTAAGAAATCATTGTCAAATCTGAGGTCACAAAGATTTGCCCCTTTATTTTCTTCTAAGAATTTTATAGTTTTAGTTCTTTATTGAAGTATAGTTGACTTACAACATTGTGTTAGCTCCTGTCATACAGCAAAGTGATTCAGTTATATATACACACACACACACATATATATTTCAGATTCTTTTCTATTATAGATTACTACAATATTGAGTTTAGTTATGTATGTATATACACACACATCACTTTGCTGTCATACAGCAAAGTGATTCAGTTATATATATATACACACACACATATATATTTCAGATTCTTTTCTATTATAGATTACTACAATATTGAGTATAGTTATATATATACACACACACACATATATATTTCAGATTCTTTTCTATTATAGATTACTACAATATTGAGTGTAGTTATATATATATATACACACACACACATTTCAGATTATTTTCTATTATAGATTACTACAATATTGAGTGTAGTTATATATATACACACACACACATATATTTCAGACTCTTTTCTATTATAGATTACTACAATATTGAGTATAATTATATAAGTTATATATATACACACACACACATATATATTTCAGATTCTTTTCTATTATAGATTACTACAATATTGAGTGTAGTTATATATATACACACACACACATATATTTCAGACTCTTTTCTATTATAGATTACTACAATATTGAGTATAGTTATATATATACACACACACACATATATATTTCAGATTCTTTTCTATTATAGATTACTACAATATTGAGTGTAGTTATATATATACACACACACACATATATTTCAGACTCTTTTCTATTATAGATTACTACAATATTGAGTATAATTATATACACACACACATATATTTCAGACTCTTTTCTATTATAGATTACTACAATATTGAGCATAGTTCCTTGTGCTGCTCAGTAGGTCTTTGTTGGTTATCTATTTTTTGTATATCGTAGTGTGTGTGTGTTAATTCCAAACCTAATTTATCCCCCACTTCTTCCAGTTTGGTGACCATAAATTTGTTTTCTATGTCTGTGAGTTACTATTCAGTTGTAAAAAAAAGATCAATGTAATACCATCTGCAGCAACATGGATAGACCTAGAGCTACCATCTTAAATGAAGTAGCTAGGCAGAGAAAGACAACTATGATATCATATCGCTCATATGTGAAGTGTAAAAACATGGTATAAATAGGAACTCTTTATAGCTTTAGTCCTTAAAGTTAAGTATTTAATCCATTTTGTGTTAATTTTTGTATATTCTATGAGTTAGAGGTTCAACTTTATTATTTTGTATGTGTGTATCCATTGTCCCAACATTATTTACTGAAGAGACTATTTCTCTGTTGAATGGACTTGGCACTATTGTCTAAAGCTAACTGGCTGTAAAAATATGAATTTAATCTTCTGGATTCCATTGATTTATGTCTATCTCTATACCAATATTACCCTGTCTTGATTACTGTATCTTTAGTAGTAAGTTTGAAATCAGGAAGTATGAGGCCTCCAACTTTATTTCACATACAGCTTTCAGATAATGATTTATAACCACCAGAGTTTCATTCTTTTTCTCCAGAACATAAATTCCCAGGAACTTCTCTAATTATATTTTTCTTAGAATGTCTATTTCCTCAAATTCTCCAAGTCCTGATACAGTGTATCTGCTAATCCATTTCTGTCCACTGGTGTATCATCCCAGTTCACCATGAGTGAAAATAACAGTTGCACTGTATATTTTGATTTGGGCTTCCCTGGTGGCTCAGTGTAAAGAATCCACCTGCCAATGCAGGAGGCATGGGTTCAATCCTTGGGTCAGAAAGATTCCCTGGAGAGGGAAATGGCAACCCACTCCAGTATTCTGGCCTGGGAAGTCCTGTGGATAGAGGAACCTTGTGTGCTACAGTCCATGGGGTCGCAAAAGAGTCAGAAATGACTTAGCGACTAAACAACTACTTTGATCCAGCTTTCCTAGAATCTAGTCCTGTAATATTCTTCTGGCTCCTTCTGCTACATGTTGAGTAGGTAGGGAGTGGGTAGGGGGTTCTGGAGTTATCTGAGATCCACCACCAGTGATGGATTTCTCATTGCCAGTCAGCCAGAGGATATTCAAATACCAAAATCTCATCTTCATGTCTGCTTTTTCAGAGGGTACTGGTACCAACAAAGCAGATTCTGAGACCGACGTTAGTGTGCAAGAAACTTACTGGGTCATGTTTGGGGGCCCAGTATTGGAGAAGGGAAGGAAGAAGTATTGGAGAAAGAATTGGGTTGTGATGCAATCTTCATGTAGTGTAGTAGTGAAGTCACTCAGTCGTGTCCGACTCTTTGCGACCCCATGGACTATAGCCTACCAAGCTCCTCTGTCCATGGGATTTTCCAGGCAATAGTACTGGAGTGGATTGCCATTTCCTTCTCCAGGGGATTTTCCTGACCCAGGGATTGAACCCAGGTCTCCCACACTGTAGACAGACACTTTACTGTCTGAGCCACCAGGAAGTTCAGCCAACTTTTAGGGGAGCTCAGAAGCTGGGGGAAAGCCCTTCAGAGTTGCCCTGAGTTGGGGTGAGAAGGTCAGTAAAGTTGTGCACAAACTTGTGTTTGTGGATAATGCAGTTTTCTTCAGCTGAAGTCAATGTCTAAAGAGGGCTGAGAGCTGAGGACTCTGCCAGCATCTCTTACAGCCACTAGGGAATAAGCCCTTCTGTCTTGAAAGGGGACCTGAGCGCTTATCACAGAGCCCACCACCATCATCAGTCAACCAACAATAAAATTCCAGTGATGTGTTAGAGGTGGTTACAGGCTTTAGCGTCCATTTATTTTCCCATTGATAGGAAAGGGGGTGCTAGAGAGCAGGGAGGTTTTAGGCACTGGAGGTAGTGCAGGACCACATTTGGGGGGTGGAGGGAGTGGTTTGCAGGGAAGGGAAAGATGCTGATGGAGAAGAAATGCTTCTCTGATTCCATGACTGCATCCAGGATTTGCTCTCTATACATATATATTGCATCTGTTCTTGCAAACAGAACTGTGTCTCTGTTCCTGTCCTGCAAATAGGCTCATGTGTACCATCTTTCTAGATTCTGTCTATATGCATTAGTATATGATATTTATTTTTCTCTTTCTAATTTACTTCACTCTGTTTGACAGACTCTAGGTTCATCCACAGCATTACAAATGACCCAATTTTGTTCCTTTTTATGGCTGAGTGACATCCCATTGTATATATGTGCCACACCTTCTCTCTCCATTCATCTGTCAATGTACATCTAGGTTGCTTCCTAGTGACTTTCTTAATGTCACGTGGCTTATAAGTGGTCAGGAATTTAGATTTTCTGACTTCTACTTAGTTTTTCTCATATTCAGATGTTGCCTCCTGTAACTGCAGACTAGGATCAGCACCAATCTTGCCAGCCAGCTCCCTGGGCCTGTTCTTGGCAGCAGTGGCTGAGCTGTGTGGACTTCATGTGGAAGTCCTATTTTTGAAAGACCTCAGGTGGCCTAGGTTTAGCAGAGTCAGCTCCAAGATTGGCTGAGGCAAAGTGTTCCTGGCATGGAGTCACTGCTAATTCACCAAGTTCTCGCAGACAATTTATAATAAATGTGAGGGGACATCGAACTCAGCCAGCTCGCTTCCCATTTTTGTTCATTTCCAGCATGGATATGGAGTTTGGCATCTTGCTGGTTCTTTTTGCTGACTGAATATGTCAGTCTTGATGTGAAAATAGCCTGCAGCCTACTGAGGTCGAGGTGGGTTGATGAGGGCTCAACTCAGCAGCTCTGAGGAGGTTGGAGAGTAAGATGAAGGGGATCATTAAAGCAAAGAGCTTTTATTTAGTGGTGAATATGGCTGGCTTTGTCTGAGCTTTAGAAAATAAGAGCGATTGCTTCCTGAAGTCTAGGTTAACAGAAAGGAGGTTATTTCTCAACATTAAGAGATCAAGGAATTGTTTTGTGGATGTGTAGGCACAGTAAGTGGAGAAGGAAATGACAGTCCACTTTTGCCTGGAAGAGTATTGACAGTATTCTTGCCTGGAAAATCCCATGGACAGAGGAGGCTTGTGGGCTACAGTCCATGGGGTTGCAAAGAGCCAGACATGACTGAGCATGCCCGCATGAAGACACAGCAGGAGAGAGGCAATGACTGATGCTTAGGAGTGTGGAGGTTAAACAGAGACCGTGGTCCAGGAGTCCAGTCTCTGGATGCTTGTTCTGATTCTGCTATTTAGGAACACTTACCTTTGAGTGAAAGTCTTGCTCTCTCTTGGTTTTACCTTCTCCATCTTTAAAATGGGTCTGATGACAGATGATTGGCTTTATTCCTTTGCTTGCCCCAAGAAGCAAATGAAATAATATAAATGTGTGAAGTTGCATAGACAAAAGACTACATTTCCAGGGCTCTCTCATATGATTCTCAAGGCTTTGGGCAAGTCTTGAGACTCTGGGATATGTATGAAGTGGACAGTAGTTTGGAAGATTATAGATTTGGGAGGTCCTAGTCATCTCAGGAAGATTGGTTTAGAGGAAGGAAACCAGTTTAGTTCCCTTTCTCTAGGTTGCAGAAGTCTTGGCTCGTCTATTCTTTGGAAAGTTCTCTGAAAATTGAGAATCCACTGGGCCCTTATAGGTGGCTGTAGTCTGTTTGGCTCTGTCTCAACTCTCTCGGACAAAACGAAGTTGTCTTGGAGCAACTAAAAGTTCAGGAAATGAGTCAGAATGACTGAACGTAGCTGGTGGTGCAAGATGATGTGGCTCCAACAAAAATATACTCTTCGTGTAGAAATTTAAGGTTTGAGAGAAAGCTCACATCTCTTGTGAGAACTCAGTCAAATAATAATAATATTTTGGAGTGAACATTCTCTACAAATTCCTGCTGTAGATACACAGATGAGAAGACCATGATGTTTCATGGAAGACATAGCAGAAGCAGACTCATCTGCTCTGCGGAAGTAACCTTCTGACTCATCCTTCTGGGTCTAGTCTCCCATGTTCCAGTTCATTCTTCACCCTATTGAAATAATTGCCTCTCTAAATCTGCTTGTGCCACATTTCCTACTTAACTTGCCTTCAGACTAAGGTCTACATTCTTTAATGTAGCAGATGCTAGAATCTAGGGCAGGGATTTCATTTGCCATGTACCTACGTGATCTAGGATAATTTCTAGCACATAGTTAAATGCCCAGCAAATATATGTTTATAAATTAATAAATAACATTCATGATTTGGCTTGAATCCGCCTGTGTCCTCTTACTCTGCCTGTTGGGGACAGGTGTTCCCCGAATCAGGTTGTTGACTTCAGTTCTTGTCTTGGAAGTACTTTTCTTGCTGACTGCAGTGATCGCCCTTTCCCCCCAGGTGTCTGAAAAACAGCCTGTTGATTCTTGAATATTCAGCTTAATTGTCACCACTTCTTTTAATAACTTCCCTGGCACTCATGATCACTCTGTTTCCATTCGACTTTGTTCAGCAATGGTCAAGCTTTGAATGCTGCAGAGCAATTGTTTGCATGTTTGTATGCCTTACAAGCTCTTATCTTGCTCATCTTTGTACTAGTCAAGTTCCTGGGCATAATAGGTGCTTAATTAATATGTATTGAATGAGCAAATGAATATACTTATGATAAACCAGATAGTTTAACAATTTATGTACCATGTTCTCTTCATGACTTGTAATTCAGGAATTGGAATGGAAGACAGGCCAAACAGTAGGTATACTGTGCTCAAATATTGCTTCTGTTCTCAGGTTCCAAAATGAGAACTAGAAACATGTTTCATTGTCACAAATCTTATGGGCTTAACTGCTAATCCCAAGTTTAAACTCTGGTGCTAATGTGGTTTGTTCTTCTGATGAAATATCCTCTGTCATTTGGGTGAAGACTTTCTTCTGAGGGTACAGACTGCACCACCAGCTCTGGCTCAATATTTCACACATTCCCAAAGTGGACCCACTGAAAGAAAGTACTAATTCAGTACAATTGTTTTTACTTCTATTGGAGGAACAAGTTTAAGTATTTGTGTATTGGATGGTAGGACTTTGTGTAACAAACTAGATTATGTAAGACAGTGATTCAAATAAAACAGCATGATTTAGTGTCAACACAGTACCTAAAACAATAATGTATTTGATAATCATTAAATTGCTTTGAAAATGAATTCTTGTTTGGATCTTTATTGGAGAAGGATAGTTATATTGGTGGTGGTATATGATAAAAACAAAGACATATTTCAAAGTTAAGCAAAGCCCTGGAGAAAGTTTTTTATTTCTCTTGCTGATGTTTCACATTTACTAGTTTAAGTAACTCTTTAGTTGGTTAAAACCTCTTTAATGATAACCAGGACACAGAATTAATTAATGACTTGTTAGCACTGTGAGTGCTAGGGACAAAACAGAATGTTCCTCAGTTGTGTTATCATGTCCATTTTAAGGATCACATATCACGAGTGATGCCTTATGACCATATTTAGATTATCAGGGAATATCTGGAATTAAAGACTCTGTTCTTTACTTTCTTACTTCCTCCCTGGTTAGCTACTTGTTCAGAGTATAGTTAATTATTAGCTCTCTCAAACAGATTGTTCTAAATCTGCTGTTCTACTATTAATTTTCCTCATCTACTCTGTATCCTTGTATTTGGGTCTGGATTATCTATATGTTGCAAGCTCTCTGTGTCAAAGGTACTCATCTGGGTGTTGTTTGATCTACATAAAAACCTTGTGAACTGAATATTATCCTTCCTACTTTATAGAAGGGAAAATGGGCTAAGAAACATTTGGAGGACCATACTGCTGGGAGGGATGGGGGCAGGAGGAGAAGGGGATGACCGAGGATGAGATGGCTGGATGGCATCACTGACTCAATGGACATGAGTCTGAGTGAGCTCCGGGAGTTGGTGATGGACAGGGAGGCCTGGCGTGCTGCGATTCATGGGGTCGCAAAGATTCGGACACGACTGAGCGACTGAACTGAACTGCTAGTATTCATTCATTCACCAAACGTTTAGTGAGCTCAGTGCAAGACACTGAGTTTATAGTTGCCAAAAGGTCTCTGCACTCATGGATGTAAGTTGTAGATGCTTTGATTTGAAGACTGATACCTAGGGACTTCCCTGGTGCTCCAGTGGTTAAGAATTTGCCTACCAGTGCAGGGGATGAGGGTTTTCTCCCTGGAAGGAAACTAAGGTTTCCACGTGCCATGGTGCGCTAAGCCTGCACACCACAACTAGAGAAGCCCAAGCGCCACAACAAAGACCTAGCATAGCTAGCTAACTGAAGACAGACTGACACAGGCCTGAGCGCCCAGACTATTAAGATGCTTGAAAGCAGAGGCCATAGTCAGGGGCTACCTCAGTATAGTTACTGAAAGGTGAAAGTGTTAGTCTCAGTCGTGTCTGACTCTTTTGTGACCCCGAGGACTGTATCTCGCCAGGCTCCTATGTCCATGCAGTTCTCCAGGCAAGAATACTGGAGTGGATTGCCATTCCCTTCTGGAGATCCTCCTGACCCAGGGATCAAACCCTAGTCTCCCACATTGCAGGCAGATTCTTGACCATCTGAGGGAATTGAATGGAATTCTGATGACTAAGATTTATTCCTATCTTCTGTCCCTTGTTTTTGTGTGGGTAGGCTGAATGGATAGCCAACTCCTAAGCTGATAACCTTCAGTGACTTTTCTTCCCCTACATTCCCACCAGTGGCCACTTAGCTGAAGGCACTGTCATTTCTGGCGTCCCCTCTGTGGGTGTGTTAGTTGCTCAGTCGTGGCTGACTCTTTGCAACCCCATGGACTGCAGCCCATCAGGCTTCTCTGTCCATGAGTTTCCAGACAAGGATACTGGAGTGGGTTGCTATTTCCTTCTTCAGGGGATCTTTCTGACCCAGGGATTGAACCCGGGTCTCTTGGACTGCAGAACCCGATTCTTTACCAACTGAGCTACAAGGGACACCTCTGACTTCCCCTAATAAGCTTCAAATACATATGGTATGGAAAACGCATAATCTGGTAACATTAATATCTTTGTACAAGTTAGTTTATTAGGTAAACAGCTTGTTTTGGCTAGAGGGGCCCAGGTCTGGATCACATGTTAAGAAGTCCAGGTAGGTTGTTTTGACTGAGGTTTTTTTTTCCTTCAGGGGAAGCTGGGTGTACTTTAAGTTACTCAAGTCAATCATAAGGCCTGGGGCAGTGGAGGTGAGATGTATTGAAAGTACAGACCAAGTGCTAAGGAGCTTCAGGTCATCTATGGACTGTGTGTGTGTGTGTGTTTCATAGCTTTGTCTAAAACACTTCATATCTGGGAATTGTCATTTGTGACTAAGACAATAGCACTCAAGTGAAACTTGGGTTTCTCTTTGGATTTGGCTGCTGAAAGACTGTACAATTTATGTAGTGCTTCCATGAATGGGAGACTATTATAGTTCTATGGTTAGGTCAGGTCAGCAATGCATTAGAAGGCCAGTGCTGTATTTTACTCACCATGTGAGAGGAAGCTCTCAATCATGTATTCTGTGACAGTAGCTTCAAATCCATGGTGCCCATCTTTCAGTTAAAGAAGAATTAAGTGAAGAAATGGAACAAATGGGGTTTTATGGATGTTGTTGCTATAGTTAAGCTGCCAGAGTCACTTTGTGATCTTAATTTAAAACATATTATAGAGAAGGGATACTTAGAGGCAGGAAGTAAGTGGTGTTCCATACAGCTAGCTAAACTAAATGAGAATGTGATTCTTAATGACTCTTGAGACAATGTTGAGGACAGAAGAATTATAATATTTTTGAAAAGTGTGTAAATCCAATAAAAGAGAAAAAGATGTTTTGTTTTCCTGTTTTTGGAGCCAGCAGGAGTTCCAGCTGCATGAAATTTCAGGAAGTGATGTGACTATTCAGTAATACTTTGCAAATTTCCTGGGAAATGATGAAATCATTCTGATTGCATTAAAATGGTTATTGAAATAGTGTTTGCCAAATGTTGTTTCTTCCCTCTTTAAACCATGTTAATTTATTTGAAAATGAAAGCAAAATCTTACCAAATATTTTCCATAGGCTTTTTTTCCAGGAGTGAAAATATGATATGAAAATTCAAATCACCAAAGCCAATCAAATACTTGTTGAGTGCCTGCTATGTGCCAGGCATGGTGGTATTGGGAAAACACAAAGAAACTAATTTTTTTTTTTTTTCTGATTCACGATGCCTTACATCAGACAAAGAAATGAGCTTTAAAAACTGGTATTGTTGCTTTACAGTGTTGTTCAGTTCAGTTCAGTCGCTCAGTCGTGTCCGACTCTTTGTGACCCCATGAATCGCAGCACGCCAGGCCTCCCTGTCCATCACCAACTCCTGGAGTTCACTCAGACTCACGTTCATCGAGTCCATGATGCCATCCAGCCATCTCATCCTCGGTCATCCCCTTCTCCTCCTGCCCCAATCCCTCCCAGCATCAGAGTCTTTTCCAATGAGTCAACTCTTCGCATGAGGTGGCCAAAGTACTGGAGTTTCAGCTTTAGCATCATTCCTTCCAAAGAAATCCCAGGGTTGATCTCCTTCAGAATGGACTGGTTGGATCTCCTTGCAGTCCAAGGGACTCTCAAGAGTCTTCTCCAACACCACAGTTCAAAAGCATCGATTCTTCGGCGCTCAGCTTTCTTCACAGTCCAACTTTCACATCCATACATGACCACAGGAAAAACCATAGCCTTGACTAGGCGGACCTTAGTCGGCAAAGTAATGTCTCTGCTTTTGAATATACTATCCAGGTTGGTCATAACTTTTCTTCCAAGGAGTAAGCGTCTTTTAATTTCATGGCTGCAGTCACCATCTGCAGTGATTTTGGAGCCCCAAAAAATAAAGTCTGACACTGTTTCCACTGTTTCCCCATCTATTTCCCATGAAGTGATGGGACCGGATGCCATGATCTTCGTTTTCTGAATGTTGAGCTTTAAGCCAACTTTTTCGCTCTCCTCCTTCACTTTCATCAAGAGGCTTTTTAGCTCCTCCTCACTTTCTGCCATAAGGGTGGTGTCATCAGCATATCTGAGGTTATTGATATTTCTCCCGGCAATCTTGATTCCAGCTTGTGTTTCTTCCAGTCCAGCGTTTCTCATGATGTACTCTGCATATAAGTTAAATAAGCAGGGAGACAATATACAGCCTTGACGTACTCCTTTTCCTATTTGGAACCAGTCTGTTGTTCCATGTCCAGTTCTAACTGTTGCTTCCTGACCTGCATACAGATTTCTCAAGAGGCAGGTTAGGTGGTCTGGTATTCCCATCTCTTTCAGAATTTTCCACAGTTTATTGTGATCCACACAGTCAAAGGCTTTGGCATAGTCAATAAAGCAGAAATAGATGTTTTTCTGGAACTCTCTTGCTTTTTCCATGATCCAGCGGATGTTGGCAATTTGATCTCTGGTTCCTCTGCCTGTTCTAAAACCAGCTTGAACATCAGGGAGTTCACGGTTCACATATTGCTGAAGCCTGGCTTGGAGAATTTTGAGCATTACTTTACTAGCGTGTGAGATGAGTGCAATTGTGCGGTAGTTTGAGCATTCTTTGGCATTGCCTTTCTTTGGAATTGGAATGAAAACTGACCTTTTCCAGTCCTGTGGCCACTGCTGAGTTTTCCAAATTTGCTGGCATATTGAGTGCAGCACTTTCACAGCATCATCTTCCAGGATTTGAAACAGCTCAACGGGAATTCCATCACCTCCACTAGCTTTGTTCTTAGTGATGCTTTCTAAGGCCCACTTGACTTCACATTCCAAGATGTCTGGCTCTAGATTAGTGATCACATCCTCATGATTATCTGGGTCGTGAAGATCTTTTCTGTACAGTTCTTCTGTGTATTCTTGCCACCTCTTCTTAATATCTTCTGCTTCTGTTAGGTCCATACCATTTCTATCCTTTATCGAGCCCATCTTTGCAGGAAATGTTCCCTAGGTATCTCCAATTCTCTTGAAGAGATCTCTAGTCTTTCCCATTCTGTTGTTTTCCTCTATCTCTTTGCATTGATTGCTGAAGAAGGCTTTCTTATCTCTTCTTGCTATTCTTTGGAACTCTGCATTCAGATGCTTATATCTTTTCTTTTCTCCTTTGCTTTTCGCCTCTCCTCTTTTCAGTGCTATTTGTAAGGCTTCTCCAGACAGCCATTTTGCTTTTTTGCATTTCTTTTCCATGGGGATGGTCTTGATCCCTGTCTCCTGTACAATGTCACTAACCTCAGTCCATAGTTTCTGCTATATACAGAAGTGAATCAGCTGTATGTATACATATATCCCTTCTCTCTTGGGTCTCCCCCACCCCACTCCTTATCCCTCCCCTCTAGGTCATCACAGAGCATCGAGCTGAGCTCCTTGTGCTGTACAGCAGCCTCCCACTAGCCATTTTTCACATGGCAATGTGCATGCATCAATCCCAGTCTCCCAGTTCATCCTACCCCCTGCTCCATGTCTACACATCTATTCTCTAGAAACGAATGGATTTTTACCTAAAGTGCCAACTCTGGTAGGTAGGTTGTAGATGTTGGAAGAGCAGTACTGAGGTTTCTGAAATCTCATTTGGATTTAGCAGGAAAAGCTCTGACAGTTTTGTGATGCCTTCCCTGGGCACAGAGCTCTGAGAGTAGTGGTGTTTGCTTGCCTCCTCTGTTGCCCGCAGTTCTTACCATGGCTTCGTTATGAATGTGGTACTCAAGAGTTTTTGATTTTTAAAAAATTTGACTCTCAAATCTGTACCTCTCGGTGCATTCTCTTTCTTGGATTGTTGATAATTTCCAACTTTCTGTAGAACATCTCTTCTTAGATGTCTTGTGGGAACTTTTAGGCATTGTATCTCACAACCGGCTCTGTTATTTTTCCTTGGCAAAGTGATTAGTTCTGTCATGTTCCCTACTTTAGTTCATGGCATCATCTTCATTCCTGTTTCTTAAGCGAGAAATGGAAGATTCCTCCTTGCCTCTTTGCCTTCCTTTACTCCATTACATCCAGTTCATAAAGAATATTTCATCAATCCAGAGATGAAGGAAGAGTAATGTTGATGAGATGAAAATTCAGAAGGATCAAGAACTGAAACTATGAAAGAAATTCTTCCAAGTCTTGGAAAAAGATTGAGTTTGATTTCTGAGCCTAATCCAACTATTGTGTGTTAACTTCTTATCTTCCAAATGCAAGTAAGATTACTTTATTGATTAGTATTATAGTAACAAGTAGGGACAGATTAGATGTGTAATTTGTTAAAAGGAAAGTGGAGTTTCTTGTCTTAGTGGAACTCTTGGGGTACTTTTAAGTCTCTTAAAAGGGAAAAAGTTGTATCAGTTCAGTTCACTCACTCAGTCGTGTCTGACTCTTTGTGACCTCATGAACCACAGCAAGCCAGGCCTCCCTGTCCATCACCAACTCCCGGAGCTTACCCAAACTAATGTCCATTGAGTCGGTGATACCATCCAACCATCTCATCCTCTGTTGTCCCCTTCTTCTCCTGCCTTCAATCTTTCCCAGCATCAGGGTCTTTTCCAATGAGTCAACTCTTAACAACAGGTGGCTAAAGTATTGGAGTTTCAGCTTCAGCATCAGTCCTTTCAATGAACACCCAGGACTGATCTCCTTTAGGAGGGACTGGTTGGACCTCCTTGCAGTCCAAGGGACTCTCAAGAGTCTTCTCCAACACCACAGTTCAAAAGCATCAATTCTTTGGTGCTCAGCTTTCTTTAGAGTCCAACTCTCACATCCATACATGACTACTGGAAAAAACCATAGCCTTGACTAGATGAACCTTTGTTGACAAAGCAATGGTTCTGCGTTTTAATATGCTGCCTAGGTTGGTCATAACTTTCCCTTCAAGGAATAAGTGTCTTTTCATTTCATGGCTGCAATCACCATCTGCAGTGATTTTGGAGCCCCCAAAAATAAAGTCTGACACTGTTACCACTGTTTCTCCATCTATTTGCCATGGAGTGATGGGACCAGATGCCATGATCTTAGTTTTCTGAATGTTGAGCTTTAAACCAACTTTTTCACTCTTTCACCTTCATCAAGAGGCTCTTTAGTTCTTCTTCACTTTCTGCCACAAGGGTGGTGTCATCTGCATATCTGAGGTTATTGTTATTTCTCCCAGCAATCTTAATTCCAGCTTGGGCTTCTACGAGCCCAGCATTTCTCATGATGTACTCTGCATTTAAGTTAAATAAGCAGGGTGACAATATACAGCCTTGACGTGCTCCTTTTCCTATTTGGAACCAGTCTGTTGTTTCATGTCCTGTTCTAACTGTAACTGTTGCTTCCTGACCTGCATACAGGTTTCTCAGGAGGCAGATCAGGTGGTCTGGTATTCCCATCTCTTTCAGAATTTTCCACAGTTTATTGTGATCCACACAGTCAAAGGCTTTGGCATACTCAATAAAGCAGAAATAGATGTTTTCCTGGAAATCTCTTGCTTTTTTGATGATCCAGTGTTTGTTGGCAATTTGATCTCTGGTTCCTCTGCCTTTTCTAAAACCAGCTTGAACATCAGGAAGCTCATGGTTCATGTGTTACTGAAGCCTGGCTTGGAGAATTTTGAGCATTACTTTACTAGTGTGTGAGATGAGTACAACTGTGTGGTAGTTTGAGCATTCTTTGGCATTGCCTTTCTTTGGGATTGGAATGAAAACTGACCTTTTCCAGTCCTGTGGCCACTGCTGAGTTTCCCAAATTTGCTGGCATATTGAGTGCAGCCCTTTCACAGCATCATCTTTCAGGATTTGAAACAGCTCAACTGGAATTCCATCACCTCCACTAGCTTTGTTCGTAGTGATGCTTCCTAAGGCTAACTTGACTTCACATTCCAAGATGTCTGGCTCTAGGTGAGTGATCACACCATCATGATTATCTGGGTCGTGAAGATCTTTTTTGTTTAGTTCTTCTGTGTATTCTTGCCACCTCTTCTTAATATCTTCTGCTTCTGTTAGGTCCATATCGTTTCTGTCCTTTATTGAGCCCATCTTTGCATAAAATGTTCCCTTGGTATCTCTAATTTTCTTGAAGAGATCTCTAGTCTTTCCCATTCTGTTGGTTTCCTCTGTTTCTTTGTGCTGATCTCTGAGGAAGGCTTTCTTAGCTCTCCTTGGTATTCTTTGGAATTCTGCTTTCAAATGGGTAGATCTTTACTTTTCTCCTTTGCTTTTTACATGAAATTTATTTGAAAAATAAATGAGTTTTCACTGAGAGCTGCACTTTTATCTACAGAGAGGCATATGGGTTGATATTTCATTAACTGACTTTCCTTCTGATTCCGTGTGACCCATTATTACAGCAAGCAGGCTGCTCCTGGCCATTCCCCCTGGGCCTTCCAGAAGCAGAAGGCAACTCTACTGCTCTATTAAGGAGTGGGATCCTTGGAGCCACCATGAAGCATATGTTGAACGTCTCTCTCTTAGGTGGGGTGCTGACCCTGTTCTCCATCTTCATTAAACTCATCACTCTGATGAAGTCCCTGGAGGGCTTACTGGAGAGCCTGTCTCCTGGGAGCTATTGGACCACCAGAGGTCAGCTTCCCAACAAAGAGCCCCCAAGGGCCTTCCAGGCCATCTATCCAGAGTGGTGTGATAAGACCTCCCTCCACTGGCTACGACCTTAGAACAGTGTCCAAAATACCTCCAGCTCTACCAGTTTCTGGGCAGGCAATCTCAATGCCAGTGTTATCAGAGAGCAAACTGTTACTAGGCCCTCAAAAGGCCTCTTCATCTGGATACTCCTTGTTCTGGAAAAGGCCTGTTTTATCACAGGTGTGAGTGGGTCGCCTGTGGCTGTGGAATGGAGTGATCTCACTCTCTTCCCCAGTCTGCCGTCTGCTTTGATGTCCTGAGCAGCCTGGCTTGGCCTTCTCTTAGATGAGTACTTGTGCTGCAACTTAAGCTGTTGGGAGACGGTGTTATTTTCAACCCTACTTTCTAAGCATCTGCCAAGAATTCCTTTGGACCTGGGTGTCTTATGGTCACTTTAGTTGGTATTCAGCTTTTCTCTCATGAGAGCTCCTCTGTGTGCAGATAACAGTTAAGAGATATGAGGGTTGGCTGTAGGAAGGGGAAAGGTGGAGTCTTCTGTGTCCTGTTCTCATTTTTACATTTTTAAAGTTCTTCCTCCCACTCAGCAAGTCTCTGTGTGGTTATTGGTCTGAGGGGGGCAGGGGAATGGCAGTGCCTGCTTGGGACATGGGCATTTTGGCCATCATGTGGCTTAAGTAAGTTGTTCTAATGAAATAAAGTTGAATGTATATTTCAAAAAAAATCTTGCAGGAAAAAAATTGATGTTTATAAATGTCTCTCGAATGCCAACTCTCCTCCTCATTCTATTACAATTGCCCTAGTTCAGTGTCCAGTTTTCCTCCTAGAGATAAGAAAGTCACTGCCCTCTAGTCTTTCTCATTATTACATTCTACCTCAAACCTGATTAACTTTTATACTGCAATCAGCATTGTCTTTCTAAATCTGATCATGTCTTTCATCTGTGGAAACTCCCTTCTTATATATAACATGCAATGACCTCTCCTCAGCTTAGAAATATTTCATGGGTGGACCTGGTACTTGGCCCCATCATTTCTCACTCTTACCCATCCCAGGCATCCCATTGGTCAAACACACTGAAGCTCTTGCCATACCTGAGACTTGCCATAGTCCTTCATGACTATATATCTTTGCAAGCTGTGCCTTCTGCCTGGGATGTCCCACTCACACCCCTCAAAATTGTATCAATCTTTTTTTTTTCCTTTGAATATCCTCAGAGTGCTTTGTATATGGCTATTTAGATACAGGATCAAGTCCTAGGTCTTTATTTTCACTTTACTTTTTTTTTTTTTTTTTGGCCATGCCTTACAGCATGTGGGAATCTTAGTTCCCCAATCAGGGACAGAACTTGGGCCCTAGCAGTGAAAGTCCTGACCATGGGACCACCAGGGAATTCCCCAGAGGTGGATCTTTTCCTATCCTGTTTTTGAGGTGTAGGTTTGACTACCCAGCATTCTGGAAGCCTAGGGCAGTAACCCTTTAGCATGTAGATTTTTTATGTCATCCCTTTGTGACCTCCTTCCACTGTGCTTTTTCAGAGACTTTTGGTTTGCATTTTCTGTGACAGACGTTCCATCTTCTTCCAAGATGCAGGAGTGGTACGTGCTCCAGCCTTCCTACCCACTTTCATAAATACTCTTTGCCTCCAATTCCTGTCTTTTATGGGATTCTGCAGTACAGCTGGTCATGGGTCATATTTGTTCTTCATTTGAACCCACTCAACATTTCCAGGTCTGATACATTGGTTATCATCCATTCATTTGCTTTCTGTATTTTAAAATTTTGTTAACTGTCATCGGCTGCTGTATTCATTCCATTTCTGTTGTCCTGTAGATCATTCACTTTTTATTTATTAATCATTCTTTTTTAGTCCATTTATATTAGTATCTTCATTTCTTGAAACTTCTGTTTGTTCAGTCTTCCATACTTAGTCAGAATCCATGCAGTAGTTGTCTAATTTTTCTCCTTGGCATATATTTATTTATTTTTAAGGGGATATGTGAGCATCAGAGAATAACAGTGACTAATTCACAGCATCTAGTTATTGGGACAAGGAGCTTTTGGAATTTAGGCTTTGGCAAGTCTTTCGAGCGCCATCATTCATCACACCCCCACATGTACACTGTTATTCAGTCACACCAACCAACCTGTAGTTTGCTGTTTTGATGTTATTTTCTAAGAACAGTTGTTGGTTATGTTCTCTGGGTTTGGAATCCTGTTTATCTAGGATAGACCTCTCACTTTTTTTCTAAAAAAGAGATTTATTTATTTTTGACTGTGGTGGGTCTTCATTGCTGCATGAGAGTGCCGGGAGCCAGTGTGAGGAACTCCGCCCATGGCAAAGGTCATGAGTCACGTGAGGCTCGGCATACGCAAAGGTGTGATCAAGTCTCAGGAAACCCCCTGTTCCCGAGCATCTACCCCCCAAACCAGAGTCTACCTACTTTACTGTTTCATGCTCTCACCTGTACCTCTGACTTTACGGGGGGCTGACCTCCATTACCTCTCTTGGAGAAGAAGTTAACTTACAGCTCCAAGTCAATAAAAATTCCTGGGTGTGACAAGAGTGTTTCAACTTACAAACTCCTCTGAAGGTTATCTAGCCTGCCTGTACAGGTTCCTCTGGTCACATGTGATTGTTTACAGCCTCCCAACCGTGAGAAGCATGAGATGTTTTGGACTTACTAAAGGCAGATTCTTTCGGGAAGTTAGAAATTATTAGTATAGTAGGTTGTTTAGGAATTATATTGGTGAAGGGTTTTTCATTTGTTGTGCCAATAATTGCTGCTAATTTCCTGCCCTGGGTGTGACAAGGGTGTCTCAGGTCAAACCTCTCTGCTGACAGACTAGCTTGTGTGACAACCTCTCAACCATAAACAGCACAGAGAGTTTGGAGTATTTTGAAGGTCTTAATTAGCATAGGGCATTTCTCATTGTTGAGTCAATGATTGCCGCCAGGCCTCCATATCCTTAGGCACCTGGGAATATATTAATGTGTTTGGAATATAGAAAAGGAAATATAGTAGTTTTTAATGTTAGCAATACTAGACTTTTTGAGTTAATGAATTTTCTCTTTTGTTATAGACCACTATACTTTGTTATAAATCACTGTGTCCTTGCTATGTAAAAATGTAACTTTGTTACTATCTTAAGACTAAATAGATCTTAAGGGGAACATTGGTGAAAGGATTTTCATTTGTTGGGCTGATGTTTGCTGCTAAATCTCCATATTCCCTGCCCTTATAATGAATATAACTAGCATATAGGAGAAATAAGTATTAACCTTTAAGATTAATCATGTTAACCTTGGGTTAAATAAATTCCTTTCTTTATTGTAACTCACTACACTATCACCCTATAAGAATGCAACTTTATTTGGAGGGTGGTGACTGGTTTAAGAAAAAACACCCTTGGAAAAAGTAAGTTTTTTGGTTATCAGAAAGAAAGGGTTGTAAAATGTCAGCCTCATGGCCATAAGATGATGTAAAACCCCTAAGACCTTTTTTTAATATATTTATGTAAAGCACCTGATTTCGATAAAAGTCAGGTCTGCTGACCCCCATGTGATTCTGTATTCATCCCTATGTGTAACAAAAGTTATATAAGCAAACCTAAAAATAAAGAAAACAGATCAGTTTCCAGAAAGACTGATTCCCCCATGTCGTTCTTTCTTGTTCTCCATTTTTCTGGCTGAATTCCCATCTGGAGCATGGGTGCCTGCCACGTCTACTTACTTGTCCCAGCTTTCAAATCCATGCAAGAAGGAGCCCAAGGAGGGGCATCTTCTGATATTCAACTGGCACTGGTGGCCCAACATAGATGGTGCAAATTCCTTGTCTTGGAATTTTATTGGTATCCCACGTAAACCAAGTTATTCAGCCTCTTTTTCTCTCCTACTATTTTCTGGCCAAATTCCCATCTAGTACGTGGGTACTCGCCAAGCCTGCTAATTTTGCCTGGGCCTCTAAGATCGGACCGGGGAGGCCTCAATGGCTCCTCTCCTTCAGGAGAACAGAAAGATGCCTGTGGCCTACGTAGGTGGTAATTGGTATTCCATGTAAACCAAGTTATTCAGCCTCCTTTTCTCTGCTAATTTTCTAATCTCTATCTGTAATTAAATAAGTTTTTCCTAGGATGCTGACTCCGTTTCATCTTCAAATTACCCTGGATCCACCGGGGCTGGTCCCCAGCATGAGAGCTTTCTCTAGTTGCAGCAAGTGGGCACTACTCTTTGATGCGGTTCTTGGGTTTCTCATTGCAGTGACTTCTTTTGTTGTGGAGAACGGGCTCTAGGCACTCATGGGCTAGTAACAGCACGTGGGTTCAGCAGTTTCAGCTCACAGCCTCTAGAGCGCTGGCTCAGTGGTTGTAGTGCCTGGGCCTAGTTGCTCCTCCGTGTGTGGGATCTTCCTGGCCAGTGATTGCTTGCATTGCAAGGCTAATTCTTAACCACTAGTGCCCTCTCACTCTTAAATTTTATTTAAGTGCCTTTTATTTTGGAAGCACTTCCCTATCCAATCCCAGAGAGTAATTCATACACTCTTTATTTTCCATCTAAATACCTTTGCTAGGTTCTTACAATATCTTTACTTTCTTAATTATAAGAGTTATTGGTGTATCATAATATAAGGTCTATATTTATTCCTACTGTTAGATAACAGTACTGTACTTACCTGTACTACAAAGTAGCACTCAATACTCATTTGTTGAGTTGATGATGACCTGGAACTGTACTCATAGAAGTGATCTGCTTTCCTTCCTTTGGGAAGTCTCTCTTACCATGGATGCTTTCTTCACAGTTGCAGCCACTCTGATGAGTCTAGTAATCAGGTAATAATCTACAGAGAGTACACATACATGTGAAATATGCAGTTAATGGAGTCAAGTGCATGATATTCATTATGGTGCAGGACAGCTTGATGAGCCTTGCAAACACACTTTAGAAATTCTCATCAATATACTGCAGGTGAGAAACATTTGATGTTGAAACAAGTGGCTAATTATTGAGAATTGGTTGATTAATAAAGCAGTAGCCTCTTGTTCATTCTGTTATGCAAATAGGGAACACAGCTAAAAATATCATGATTACTCTGAAAAAGCCAGTCCCAAAAAAGGCAATTAGCTTGAACACCTGGAAGCACATTTTACCAGGATATGTATTTACTAATATTTGAGTAACATTGAGTCACAATTTTTAACTTGGGGGTAATGTCACTCATGGGGCTTCCCAGGTGGCACAGGGGTAAAGAATCTGCTGGCCAGTGCAGGAGATTCAAGAGACAAGGGTGTGATCCCTGGGTTGGGAAGATCCCCTGGAGAAGGAAATGACAACCCACTCTAGTACTCTTGCCTGGAAAATTCCATGGACTGAGGAACCTGGTGGGCTACATGGGTCGAAGAGAGTCAGACACGACTGAGTGACTGAGCACACACACAGTGTCACTCAAATTCCCAAAGTAAGGAAATATCTTTAAGGTAGAGATTTCTCTAAGCATTTCCCCTTTCCCTCTTTGTCCCCACAACTGCCAGCACATGCTCAGAAACTGTAGATGTATAATTTCAAGGACCCAGGAGGGGAAATAGAGAGGCAACACAGTAAATCATAAGAAGCACAGGCTCTGGGTTTAGGTTGCCTCACTTTGAGGCCCATCTTCAATGGTATCAAGGTCATACACTTAGTACTCATGTATCTCATTTGTAAAACAGGATTAGGAAGATATATCTTAGTGTTTTTTTGGTAGGATTAAATGAGGTAATACTTATAAATATCTTACAGAAATGCTTAGTATGTCCTATGCAGTCAATTATTGTTGATTATCAGTATTGATCTTTTCTCTAGGTGCTAGATTCTAAATTTTCATTTTTCTCCATAATTCTTCATGTTACTTGTATGACCTATATTCATACCAGTGACAAAGAATTAAAGGGAATGTCTGTGGCCAGTGAAGAAATGTGTCCTTGGGTCAGTATCCTACTTAATTCCTGTATCATATATTTTTTTTTTTTTAGGGCACACTCTCTGAAATTGAACTTATAGGAATCTCAAACAGAAAAGCAGAAGTTACTAATCTGTCAACAAACAGTAATTGTTGATCAAATATCTGAAGTAGTAGTGATGTTGTAAAACGATTTGCACATACTCTTTATTTAAAAAAAAAAAACTTTACACTGGATTTCTGCTGTATATCCAGATGAGTCAGTTTATGTATATATACACACATATATACATACACATATATCCTCATACACATATACATACACACATATATCCACTCTTTTAGATTCTTTTTCCATATAGGCTGTTATAGATTATTGAGATACTGAGTAGAGTTCTTCTGTGTTATACAGTAAGTCCTTATTAGTTATCTATTTTCTCTATATAGTAGCGTCCACACATTCTTTTTTAAAAATTTATTTTTAACTGGAGGAAATTGGTTTACAATTTTGTGCTGGTTTCTGCCACCTATCAACATGAACCAGCCATAGGTATCACACATACTCTTTTTTTTTTTTTTTAATTTTAATGTATTTACTTTGGCTGTGCTGAATCTCCATTGCTGCACACGGGCATTCTCTAGGCGCTACTCTCTAGTTGTGGCGCTCGCGTTTCTCACTGACGTTGCTTCTCCTGTTGTGGCGCATGGCCTCAGTAATTGTGGTGCATGGGCTAACTGCTTCCAAGGCATGTGGGATCTTCCCAGAGCAGGGATGGAACCCAGGTCCCCTGCACAGGCAGGTGGATTCTTTACCACTGAGCCACCAGGGAAGTCCCCCATGTATTCTTGATATGTGGTATGAGATGTCATGGATTTGAGCTGGTGTAGTATTTCATATGTAAATAGAGGCTACTCACAGCCTTGAGAATAATTTGTTTTCTTAATCAATATAACATCTCATCTCCTTTTCACTTGTAGTACATTTTGCTTAGTAATATTGCCTTTCATATATAATATGAAAGCAAATTTCAACTCTGTCTTGATAAATTATGATACAATACAAATTAGTGTATGTATTTATGCATATGCAAATTATATTTATTAAAAAAAATAATAACCTGTGGAGATTTCTGTTTGTAGATGAAAATACGCAGCTGCTATTAAAAAATTGTATTATACAAAAAATAAGCCATTAAAGCTATTACTGAAGGAACCAGGAGATGTCACATTGGTAAGCATGATCTATAATTATGAATAGACTCAAAGAACAAACACTTTTAACAGAATAAGTCCATTAAGTAAATGTGACTTCCCTTTGAGAATTTTTTTCTGAATGAAATGACCAGGTCTATTAGGGGAAGTTTAAATACCTCTCTAAGACTTTCAAAAACTCTTTGGAAATATTTTCAAACATAACTATCAAATTAGTCACTGTGAACTTGGAAAAACATTTTATAATGTAGAGATCCAAAAGTCTACAAGCAATAAATGCTGGAGAGGGTGTGGAGAAAAGGGAACCCTCTTACACTGTTGGTGGGAATGCAAGCTAGTACAGCCACTATGGAGAACAGTGTGGAGATTCCTTAACAAACTAGAAATAGAACTGCCTTATGACCCAACAATTCCACTGCTGGGCATACACACTGAGGAAACCAGAATTGAAAGAGACACGTGTACACCAATGTTCATCGCAGCACTGTTTATAACAGCCAGGACATGGAAGCAACCTAGATGTCCATCAGCAGATGAATGGATAAGAAAGCTGTGGTACATATACACAATGGAGTATTACTCAGCCATTAAAAAGAATACATTTGAATCAGTTCTAATTAGGTGGATGAAACTGGAGCTGATTATACAGAGTGAAGTAAGCCAGAAAGAAAAACACCAATACAGTATACTAACACATATATATGGAATTTAGAAAGATGGTAATGATAACTCTGTATGTGAGACAGCAAAAGAGACACAGATGTATAGAACAGTCTTTTGGACTCTGTGGGAGAGGGCGAGGGTGGGATGATTTGAGAGAATGGCATTGAAACATGTATAATAATATATAAGAAACGAATCGCCAATCTAGGTTTGATGCAGGATACAGGATGCTTGAAGCTGGTGCACTGGGATGACCCAGAGAGATGGTATGGGGAGGGTTGGGGAGGGGGGTTCAGGATTGGGAACACATGTACACCCGTGGCGGATTCATGTTGATGTATGGCAAAACCGATATGGTATTGTTAAGTAAAATAAAGTAAAAAAAAAAAATGTAGAGAGAATTGGCTTAGAGGCAGAAGATAAATAGTAGGAAGATACGGATACTTCTTAAGGTAAAGAATATTAATAGTGTTGTGTGCTAAGGTTTAGAGGAAGGGAGTGAATGGGTGTGTGTACCCAAGAGCAAAGAAATGTAGTTGTTTCCAAAAGCTGACTCAGTAGCTGTTGAGCCATGTTTCACTGTTGGGAAAGCAGTGCTTAGAGAGCCAGCAACCCTCAGGTACTGCTCTGTGATGATCAGGGATGCTTGGAATCAGTTGTTCCTACTGGGAGGCTCACTCCATGGTCAGCAGCCCTTGGAAGTATGTCAGTGTACCCAGCAATAAAATTCATTTTAGCTTAACTCTGCAGGAAAGAAACTTATTAAAATAAAATACATTTGGCCCATCAAAGAATCTACGGGTGATCTAGGAGGCTGGTTCAGCCACTGCACAAGCAGAAACGGTACTCAGGCCAGACCTTGGTGGCTACCCCAGCAAGGACACCAAGTTTTCCTCCACCTGCTGTGAGTGTCACATTTTGTACTGGACATTGCAACTTTGAAGGATGATACTGGACCGAGTCCCAGAAGTTTTGGGTTTTCTGACCCTGAAAACCCAGATACTTCTGCTGCCACACTTACAGAAAGATGCATGTTACATCTGCGTCTGTTTTCTCACATCACCGGCTTCCCAGACTAAAGTCTCGTGTGGGTGCATTGCATGACTTTACCCTGGTGCAAGCGGGGACAATGGTCAGTATGTGTGAGAATGTTCAAAAGAGTGTTCAAATGCATGCTGGATTACCACAGACAAGACAAATATTCACCATACCCCCAGAAGTGGTAGTTAGATGGTATAAGAGAGGAGTGTTACCAGCTTTGTGTTCCAATCATTTAATTAACTTAATATCAATCATTTAATTAATATAATGTAATTAATGTCACTTAATTGATATCAATAATTTAAATGCTATTTGCATTAATACAGTATTAATAAAATGTTGTAGTATGAATACTTGCTCTGTATTTTAGGTTAGATCTATAGTGCTGTGGATGGAAAAAGCATATATCAAGGCTAGAAAAATGGTTGGAGGAACTTCCCTGGTGGTTCAGTGGTTAAGACTTGCCTTCTAAGTCAGGGGGCAGGTCCAATCCCACATGCCTTGTGGCCAAAAATGATCTGGAGGGATGATGTAGGGTGGGAGGTGGGAGGGGGGTTCATGTTTGGGAGTTCGTGTAAAAAAATAAATACAAAAAAAACACAATTATTAAACAATTCCAATCTATCAGAAAAAAAAAAGAAAACTAAAACATAAAACAGAATCAATATTGTAACAAATTCAATAAAAATTTAAAAAATGGTCCACGTCAGAAAAATCTTAATAAAATGGTTAGTCACTCAGCCCTAAAATTTCAACATATTAGAATGAAAGAATACTTTGAAGGTCATTAAAAGATGAATATGAACACATAGTTTATAGTAATGAGCTTGCTGCCCTTATTTAGATAAACTTGACGTTTTTCTCCTTTACTTTTCATTGAACTATGTACATAATGTTACCATGCCAATTGTAACACTTTATTCCGTTTTTTCCCTCACATATCTGTCTCTAGTTTGTATTGTATAGGGTCTACTACTGGCACATGGGAAGAAATGAAAATGTCTAAAGTAATGGTATCAGAGTGCAAACAGGGATGTCTGGGGTATGCTTATCACTTTTTTGAGACATACTATGATTCAGCTGGTAAAAAATCTGCCTGCAGTGCAGGAGATCTGGGTTCAATCCCTTGGTCGGGAAGATCTCCTGACTCCGCATAGACAAAGGAGCCTGGCGAGCTCCAGTCCATGGGGTCACAAAGAGTCACACATGACTCAACAGCTAAGCACATGAGTATTAGTAGTGTTTTTGCAAAGGTACATTTTGGTTTTATGGTCACTGAGAAACACAGATGAGGCCATGAAGTGGCCATGGACAGGACCAAAGCAAAGTGAAGGCAAGTACCCTGTATGACAGTTAGGATTTGTGTGAGGGAGAGATGGGCATGTGTGGGTCAGCTGAGAGACACTCATTCCTTCGCTTTGTTTTGCCTTTGATTGGATGACTGGTGGAACAGTTATTTACAGAAGGGTAGGGTAAAGTTGCCAATATCCACTGGATAATCGAAAAAGCAAGAGAGTTCCAGAAAAGCATCTATTTCTGCTTTATTGACTATGCCAAAGCCTTTGACTGTGTGTATCACAATAAACTATGGAAAATTTTGAAAGAGATGGGAATACCAGACCACCTGACCTACCTTCTTGAGAAACCTGTATGCAGGTCAGGAAGCAACAGTTAGAACTGGACGTGGAACAACAGACTGGTTCCAAATAGGAAAAGGAGTACGTCAAGGCTGTATATTGTCATCCTGCTTATTTAACTTCTATGCAGAGTACATCATGAGAAACGCTGGGCTGCAAAAAGCACAAGCTGGAATCAAGATTGCCGGGAGAAATACCAATAACCTCAGATATGCAGATGACACCACCCTTATGGCAGAACGTGAAAAGGAACTAAAAATCTCTTGATGAAAGTGAAAGAGGAGAGTGAAAAAGTTGGCTTTAAGCCCAACATTCAGAAAACTAAGATCATGGCATCCAGTCCCATCACTTCATGGCAAATAGATGGGGAAACAGTGGCTGACTTTATTTTTGGGTGGCTCCAAAATCACTGCAGATGGTGATTGCAGCCATGGTATGAAAAGACGCTTACTTCTTGGAAGGAAAGTTATGACCAATCTAGACAGCATATTAAAAAGCAGAGACGTTACTTTGCCAACAAAGGTCTGTCTAGTCAAGGCTATGGTTTTTCCAGTAGTCATGTACGGATGTGAGAGTTGGACTATAAAGAAAGCTGAGTGCCAAAGAATTAATGCTTTTGAACTGTGGTGTTGGAGAAGACCCTTGAGAGTCCCTTGTACTGCAAGGAGACCCAGCCAGTCCATTCTGAAGGAGATCAGTCTTGGGTGTTCATTGGAAGGGCTGATGTTGAAGCTGAAACTCCAATACTTTGGCCACCTGATGCAAAGACCTGACTCATTTGAAAAGACCCTGATGCTGGGAAAGATTGAGGGCAGGAGGAGAAGGGGACCACAGAGGATGAGATGGTTGGATGGCATCACCGACTCGATGAACACAAGTTTGGGTAAACTCTGGGAGTTGATGATGGACAGGGAGGCTTGATGTGCTGAGATTCATGGGGTCACAAAGAGTCGGACATGACTGAGTGACTGAACTGAACTCAACTGAGGGTAGAGTTTACGTGATCACCTCAATCTACTTTTGGAGACAATTTTATTTATATTCTTTCTAAGAATGCAATTGAGCACTTCATGTAGAACGTTTTCAATTTGAAGTAAAAAGAAAGTATGTTTCACATGATGTACTGTGCATATAAGTTAAATAAACAGAGTGACAATATACAGCCTTGATGCACTCCTTTTCCTGTTTGGAACCAGTCTGTTGTTCCATGTCCAGTTTTAACTGTGGCTTCCTGACCTGCATACAGATTTCTCAAGAGGCAGGTCAGGTGGTCTGGTATTCCCATCTCTTGAAGAATTTTCCACAGTTTATTGTGATCCAGACAGTCAAAGGCTTTCACATAGTCAATAAAGCAGAAATAGATGTTTTTCTGGAACTCTCTTTTTCGATGATCCATGATAAACCTATTATTATGTCATATTATATATATAATACTATTATAATATCAGTATTAGATGATAATGATAAACCCAGTTGCCGTCTCATACTGTATGAAGTTGTACTATTATTGACTGTATTCCCTGTGCTATACATTATATCCCCATAAGCTATTAATTTTGAAACTGTTAACTTGTAACCCTTCATCTTTCTCACTATTTTACCCATCCTCTCCCTTCTACCCCGCTGTGGCAACCAGCAGTTTTTTCTCTGTGAGCCTGTTTCTGTTTTGTTTTTGTTCATTTGTTTTTTAGATTCCATGTATAAGTGAAATCATGGTATTTGCCTTTTTCTGTTTGACTTACTTCACTAATACCTTCTAGATCCATGTATATTGTTGCAGATGGCAAGAGTTCATTCTTATTATGGCTGATTAATACTCCATTGTGTATAATATACCACAGCCCTCTTTATCCATTCGTGGACCCTTTGTTCACATATCTTGGCTATTGTAAATACTGCTGCAATGAACATAAAGATTCAAATCTTTTCAAATTAGTGTTTGTGTTTTTTTCTGGATACATACCCAGAAGTGGCATTGCTGGATTGTTTGGAGGTTCTATTTTTAGTTTTTTGAGGAACCTCCATACTGTTTTCCATAGTGAATATAGCAATTTGCATTCCCAGCAATAGTATACTATGGTTCCCTTTTCTACATATCCTCACAAACACTTATTTGTTGTCTTTTTGATAATAGCCATTTTAACAGATGTGAGGTGATGTCTCATGATTTTGATTCACTTTTCCCTGATTATGAGTGATGCTGAGATCTTTTCATGTGTCTTTTGGCCAGCTACATGTCTTCTTTAGAAAAATGCCTACTTATTTGATCACATTGTTTTTTTGTTATTGTTGAGTTGTATGAATTTTTTGTATATTTTGAATATTAGCCATTTATCAGGTATATTATTTGGAAATATCTTCTCCCATTCAGTATGCTACCTTTTAATTTTCTTGATAGTTTCCTTCAATGTGTAAAAGCTTTTTAATTCAATGTAATCCCATTTGTTAATTTTTGCTTTTGTTTCCCTTGCCCGAGGAACCATATCAAAAAAGAATATCACTAAGACCAATGTCAAAGAGTGTACTGCCTGTGTTTACTTCTAGGAGTTTTATGGCTTGAAGTCTTATAAGTCTTTAACCCTTTTTAGTTTGTTTTTATATATGATTTGAGAAAGTCATCCCATTTCATGCTTTTGCATGTGACTGTCCAGTTCTCCCAACACCATTTATTGAAGAGGCTGTTATTTATTGAACACACTCTCTTCTTAAAGAGAGTGTATATTTGTGCCCCCATTGGAGTAATTTGTAGCCTCACGTATAATTGACCAAATGCATGTGGATTATTTTTTGGGCTTTCCATTCTGTTCAGCTGATATATGTGTTTGTTTTTATGGCCGTATCATAATGTTTTGAGGACTATAGCCTTGTAGTATGGTTTGAAATTAGGGCGTGTGCTACCTCTAGTTTCGTTCTTCTTTCTCAAGATTCTTTTTGCTGTTCAGAGGCTTTTGTGTCTCTATATAAATTTCAGAATTATTTATACTAGATGTGTGAAAAATGCCATTGGTATTTTGATAGAGATTACACCAAATCTGTAGATTGCCTTGGGTAGTTATGGTCACTTTAACAAATGACCATGATCCTTCCAATTCATGCATGTGGTATATCTTTCCATTTGTTTGTGTCTTTTTCAGTTTCTTTTTATCAATGTCTTACAGTTTTCCAAATATTGGTCTTTTACCTAGGTAGTTAGATTTATTCCTAGTTATTTTATGCTTTTTGATTTATGGCATATTGCTTTATGCCATTGTAAATGGGATATTTAAAAATTTCTCTCTCTTTTTAAGAGCTTCCATTTTACTTTATTTTACTTTACAGTACTCTATTGGTTTTGGCATACATTGACATGAAAAATTTCTCTTTCTGATAGTTCAGCATTAGTGTATAGAAAAGCAACAGATTTCTGTATTAACCTTGTATTTTATGACTTCGTTGAATTCATTTATTAGTTCTAAAAGTTTTCTGGTGGTCTTTTGATGACATTTTCATATATACTGTCCTGTCATCTGCAATATGATAGTTTTACTTAATCCTTTATAATTTGGGTTCCTTTTATTTCTTATTGCTATGGCTAAGAAATCCAATTCTGTGTTGAATGTAAGTGGTGAGAATTAATTCTTGACAAGAATTCTTGTCTTGTTCCTTATCTTAGAAGAAATGCTTTAAGCTTTCTCAGCATTGAGTATGATGTTGGTGTAGGTTTGTCTTCTCTGGCCTTTTTTTATATTTTATTTCAAAATAAATATCTCTAAAGTGATACATGTAACCTTTCTTATGCTATATCCTCTCTATACCCACTTTGAGTGTTTTTTTTTTTATCATAAATGGATGTAGTGTCTTTTTATATGTCATTAATGTCTATGTATTTGCTAAATATGCTTATTCACAAACACTACCTTAATTAGGATCATACCTAATAAACCCTTTTTATATCAAAATATACTAAAAGCATATATAAATGTTTCAAAATATGCTATGGGAAGCCCATAGCATATTCCCATCTTTTATGCTATTTTTTGAAGTATGATTTTTTTTCCTGGTGCTACAGTGTTCCATTTTAATGAGAGATAGAAATACATTTTTATCAATTTAGATCAATTTAGTGTAGGTGGACATTTATGGTTTTTTTTCAATTTGTTCTTAACTTTCATTAAACAACCTTATAAATAATTCAGTGTTCATCCTAGAAATGGGACTGGTGAATGGAAAGGTATGGATATTTGTATATTTTAAAAGATATGACTATCTATCTATATAGATATATCATCTATATCTATATTACTTTTCTTTTTCCCACCAGCTGCTTATGTGAGTAGGGTGATTTCCTTACACTCTCATTAATTAAATTCTCAGCTAGACTGGTGAATTACAAAAATTCTTTGACTTTTAATTTATTGGCTATAGATATTTTTATTTTTTTACCATTTAGATGAATTATTCTTTCACATTGTTTCCAAAATGCTAATTTCTGGGCTCAAGGTTAGAAATAAGTTCCAGCCTTGATTCTGCTAATAACTAACTATGGGAAATTCATAAACTTTAACCTTTCAGGGCCTCCTTTTAAGAATCTAGATTGTCTCAAATATATTTTGGTACTGATATCAGTTTGATATATTCAAAAAGAAAATTTGACTGTGTGATGCCATTCTTTTCACTTGGGAGTAGCATTCCTAGGTCCAGAGGGAAATGTCATTTCTTGCTTTGTGGGGGCAGGGCCAACTTTTTGTGTGATATGTGAATTTCATCAGGAGAGAATGTAACAGTTCTAGCAGACCCTATTGTGCTTCACTGGGTTGTGTAAGCCTATAGTTTATGGTTTAGTGTTTACTAGTAGAAGGGCAGCGGCCAAGAGCAGTTACCCCACATCTGAGGTCAGGGGCAGTGGCTGAGAGTGCACAGTAACGGCCGAGAGGAGCTACCCCGCACCTGAGGTCAGGGCAGCGGCCGGGAAGAGCAACCCCACGTCCAAGGAGAGGTGGCTGCACGGGCGCAGGAGGGCCTAGAGGAGCTATCCCACGTTGAAGGTGAGAAAGGGTGGTGGTGAGGAGATAACCTTCGTCCAAGGTAAGGAGCAGTGGCTGCGCTTTGCTGGAGCATCTGTGAAGAAATACCCCATGCCCAAGGTAAGAGAAACCCAAGTATGATGGTATGTGTTGCAAGAAGGCATCAGAGGGCAGACACACTGAAACCATACTCACAGAAAACTAGTCAATCTAATCACACTAGGACCACAGCCTTGTCTAACTCAATGAAACCAAGCCATGCCCACTGGGCAACCCAAGACGGGTGGGTCATGGTGGAGAGATCTGACAGAATGTGGTCTACTGGAGAAGGGAATGGCAAACCACTTCAGTATTCTTGCCTTGAGAACCCATGAACAGTATGAAAAGGCAAAATGATAGGATACTGAAAGAGGAACTCCCCAGGTCAGTAGGTGCCCAACATGCTACTGGAGATCAGTGGAGAAATAACTCCAGAAAGAATGAAGGGATGGAGCCAAAGCAAAAACAATACTCAGCTGTGGATGTGACTAGTTATGGAAGCAAGGTCCGATGCTGTAAAGAGCAATATTGCATAGGAACCTGGAATATCAGGTCCATGAATCAAGGCAAATTGGAAGTAGTCAAACAAGAGATGGCAAGAGTGAATGTTGACATTCTAGGAATTAGCAAACTAAAATTGACTGGAATGGGTGAATTTAACTCAGATGACCATTATATCTACTACTGCAGGCAGGAATCCCTTAGAAGAAATGGAGTAGCCATCATGGTCAACAAAAGAGTCCGAAATGCAGTACTTGGATGCAATCTCAAAAACGACAGAATGATCTCTGTTCGTTTCCAAGGCAAACCATTCAATATCACAGTTATCCAAGTCTATGCCCCAACCAGTAATGCTGAAGAAGCTGAAGTTGAACGGTTTTATGAAGACCTACAAGACCTTGTAGAACTAACACCCAAAAAAGATGTCCTTTTCATTATAGGGGACTGGAATGCTAAAGTAGGAAGTCAAGAAACACCTGGAGTAACAGGCAAATTTGGCCTTGGAATGCGGAATGAAGCAGGGCAAAGACTAATAGAGTTTTGCCAAGAAAATGCACTGGTCATAGCAAACACCCTCTTCCAGCAACACAAGAGAAGACTCTACACATGGACATCACCAGATGGTCAACACCGAAATCAGATTGATTATATTCTTTGCAGCCAAAGATGGAGAAGCTCTATACAGTCAACAAAAACAAGACCAGGAGCTGACTGTGGCTCAGATCATGAACTCCTTATTTCCAAATTCAGACTTAAATTGAAGAAAGTAGGGAAAACCGCTAGACCATTCAGGTATGACCTAAATCAAATCCCTTATGATTATACAGTGGAAGTGAGAAATAGATTTAAGGGCCTAGATCTGATAGACAGAGTTCCTGATGAACTATGGAATGAGGTTCGTGACATTGTACAGGAGACAGGGATCAAGACCATCCCCATGGAAAAGAAATGCAAAAAAGCAAAATGGCTGTCTGGAGAAGCCTTACAAATAGCACTGAAAAGAAGAGAGGCGAAAAGCAAAGGAGAAAAGAAAAGATATAAGCATCTGAATGCAGAGTTCCAAAGAATAGCAAGAAGAGATAAGAAAGCCTTCTTCAGCAATCAATGCAAAGAGATAGAGGAAAACAACAGAATGGGAAAGACTAGAGATCTCTTCAAGAGAATTGGAGATACCAAGGGAACATTTCATGCAAAGATGGGCTCGATAAAGGATAGAAATGGTATGGACCTAACAGAAGCAGAAGATATTAAGAAGAGGTGGCAAGAATACACAGAAGAACTGTACAGAAAAGATCTTCACGACCCAGATAATCATGAGGATGTGATCACTAATCTAGAGCCAGACATCTTGGAATGTGAAGTCAAGTGGGCCTTAGAAAGCATCACTAAGAACAAAGCTAGTGGAGGTGATGGAATTCCCGTTGAGCTGTTTCAAATCCTGGAAGATGATGCTGTGAAAGTGCTGCACTCAATATGCCAGCAAATTTGGAAAACTCAGCAGTGGCCACAGGACTGGAAAAGGTCAGTTTTCATTCCAATTCCAAAGAAAGGCAATGCCAAAGAATGCTCAAACTACCGCACAATTGCACTCATCTCACACGCTAGTAAAGTAATGCTCAAAATTCTCCAAGCCAGGCTTCAGCAATATGTGAACCGTGAACTCCCTGATGTTCAAGCTGGTTTTAGAACAGGCAGAGGAACCAGAGATCAAATTGCCAACATCCGCTGGATCATGGAAAAAGCAAGAGAGTTCCAGAAAAACATCTATTTCTGCTTTATTGACTATGCCAAAGCCTTTGACTGTGTGGATCACAATCAACTGTGGAAAATTCTGAAAGAGATGGGAATACGAGACCACCTGACCTGCCTCTTGAGAAATCTGTATGCAGGTCAGGAAGCCACAGTTAAAACTGGACATGGAACAACAGACTGGTTCCAAATAGGAAAAGGAGTGCATCAAGGCTGTATATTGTCACCCTGCTTGTTTAACTTCTATGCAGAGTACATCATGAGAAATGCTGGACTGGAAGAAACACAAGTTGGAATCAAGATTGCTGGGAGAAATAGCAATAACCTCAGATATGCAGATGATACCACCCTTCTGGCAGAAAGTGAAGAGGAACTAAAAAGCCTCTTGATGAAAGTGAAGCAGAAGAGTGAAAAAGTTGGCTTAAAGTTCAACATTCAGAAAACTAAGATCATGGCATCCGGTCCCATCACTTCATGGGAAATAGATGGGGAAACAGTGGAAACAGTGTCAGACTTTATTTTTTTTTTTGGCTCCAAAATCACTGCAGATGGTGATTGCAGCCATGAAATTCAAAGACACTTACTCCTTGGAAGGAAAGTTATGACTAACTAGATAGCATATTCCAAAGCAGAGACATTACTTTGCCAACTAAGATCCGTCTAGTCAAGGCTATGGTTTTTCCTGTGGTCACGTATGGATGTGAGAGTTGGACTGTGAAGAAGGCTGAGTGCCGAGGAATTGATGCTTTTGAACTGTGGTGTTGGAGAAGACTCTTGAGAGTCCCTTGGACTGCAATGAGATCCAACCAGTCCATTCTAAAGGACATCAGCCCTGGGATTTCTTTGGAACGAACGATGTTAAAGCTGAAACTCCAGTACTTTGGCCACCTCATGCGAAGAGTTGACTCATGGGAAAAGACTCTGATGCTGGGAGGGATTGGGGGCAGGAGGAGAAGGGGACTACAGGGGATGAGATGGCTGGATGGCATCACTGACTTGATGGCCGTGAGTCTGAGTGAACTCCGGGAGTTGACAATGGACAGGGAGACCTGGCGTGCTGCGATTCATGGAGTCGCAAAGAGTCGAACACGACTGAGAGACTTAACTGAACTGAGTATATTACTGAGAAGCTCTTCTGGATTTTTAGTCTTACTTATTGTTAACATTTTTTGAATGGAGAAACTCAGTAGGTATTTTCCAATTATGAAAAATTGAGTGATCTCAAGTGATTGGTAAAATGATCTGCCCATCTCAAAGGGTGTTTTGAAAAACAAATGAAATAATATATAGGAAAATATTTCATTATGGAATGAATATTTCTTTATTAAATATATTAAAACATGTTTAATTATTACATTATGGAATGTAATGCAAATATCAATTGTTCTTGGTCCGAATATTGTCATCATAGTTAATTTGTGGTAGTTTTGAACGTTGAGTGAATATGAGAAGTGACATGTTCTACATAAACTAATTTCCTCCAGGTTGATTGTTGTCGTGAGCTTGGTATAAACTCATATGACTTGTTTCTTGTGTGCTTGTGGACGTGCTTTCAGAGCTCTGTCATTAGTTCTTTGGCAAGGTTAGTGAAGGCATACACACTGACCTAAAGATGTCAGAACTAGAAGCAGCAGTATGTGAGCTGCAGACAACTGCATCCTTTCATCCTGGTGCCAGTGATGAAAAAGGAGGGAAAATATGTCACCAGAAAATACTAACCAGAATGACTCATTGATCCTGAGATAGTTGCAGGCAGTGACCGATGTAGAATGTGGCTTACACTCATTCATGCTCATACACAGACGAAACAACACAAGATGTGTTACCGTCTTTCAACAGAAGAAGAGCAAATATGTTGTTTTTTTCCCATACAGATTTTGTCTATGCCTAAGCCTAAATTCATTTAAAGTATACTAGTTACTTGATTTAATATTTTAATAATTGACTTTTCCAACAACCTCACAGCATGGCATCATGAGAAAATAAGAATTTTAATGCCAAGAATGTGGAGAAGGCAATGGCAACCCACTCCTGTACTCTTGCTTGGAAAATCCCATGGATGGAGGAGCCTGGTGGGCTGCAGTCCATGGGGTCGCTAACAGTCGGACAGACTGAGCGACTTCACTTTCACTTTTCACTTTCATGCATTGGAGAAGGAAATGGCAACCCACTCCAGTGTTCTTGCCTGGAGAATCCCAGGGACAGGGGAGCCTGGTGGGCTGCCATCTATGGGGTCGCACGAGAGTCGGACATGACTGAAGCAACTTAGCAGCAGCAGTAGTGTCAAGAATGAGTGAATCGTTATGGGATTATACTGGCAATATGGGTAAGGCATAAAATTAATAATAAGCCAAGGAGAATTCCATGGACAGTTCATGGGCTATAGTCCATGGGACCGCAAAGAGTCAGACATGAGTAAGCGACTCACACACACACACAAGGACCCTTAAGAGCTGTGTGAGTCCATCATTTGGCTTCTTGTTGATACTGAATATCATATACTTAAAGAATTTTTTTTCTAGTTAAATGCTTTCTGCATAGGAAGTTTTATGTACTTTTTGAATAAAGAGTATTCCAGTTGCCTTATATACTCCTTAGTGATTTTAGGATTGTGCCAATCAGTTATCCAGTATTTCAGGCAATCAACTATATTTTCCTGGCCTCATCTCAGGCTTAGTGCGAAGCTATTGGTTGAATTATTTTGTTTTTATGCGAAATAGTCTCCCAGAAGCTCCATTGCTGGG
>SJYX01014759.1:11078-44947 GCA_006410675.1 Oreotragus oreotragus | reverse complement strand
TGGGGGGGGTTGGGGGAATGGTGCGGGGGATCTGCTTAAAAGAAAATCTTTGCTGAAGGAGTTTTTGGGAGGGACTGAACAGAATGAGTGTAGTTGGTGGCCCAGATGTTACCATCACGGCACCTCATAAAGGATAGAGCCAGGATGTATTTTGGCCTGACCTTCACCTGCCCACTGACGTCAGTGTGGAGGAGTGAAGTGATGGTTATATCAGTTGTATGACTTTTCAACTTAACTGTGTTCGTTCTTTCTTAACTGAACTCCATTAACAGAGCTGCCCCTCAGTTTGCTGCTGTCAAACAGGAACCTTTTAACAATTCCGACAGTATTTCTCACTCTTACAAGCAGTCCAGATATTCTACTTTTTTTTTAGAAACCTTTTAAAAGAAAGACGTTGTCTACTTACACTTTGACCTCATAGGTTTATAGCTTTTTGATATGGTAAATATTGTAAGATATAATTAAGTACTTCATTTCAGAGAGTAACACTTGGATACATTCATACAGCTTATGTATTTTGGACATTAGATCACATGATTTTTCTGTTTAGGCTCTTGAAGTTAGTGGAGAGCTCAGTGTTTACATAAGGCAGGGTGAAGACTCAAGTTTTTGGGAGTTATCTGTGGAGTTAATGTTATTGGTTAGAAAGACAGTATTATAGAGCTTACGCCAGCAGATGGCACTCTTACCTTTATGCTTTTATAGAGAGCTGCTTGGGCTGGTGGTGACTTTGCTCAGCCAGATCTCAGAAACTGTTGAGGACTGCATTTCCCTATTTTAATTTGAACACAGTTTTATAGCAAAGCAATAAAGTTATTTTTACTGTTATAGAGAAAAGCAGATGAACGGACAAAACCACTTCTATAGATAGGCTGTTCAATTATTTGTTAGTATGTGAAACTGTTAAGATCCATATGGATGAAAAATGCACTTCCTCCAAATGCAAGTTCTATATTGTATCAGTGTCTTTTCTTCCTTTTATTTATAGCTCAGAATCTTAATCTGATAAATTCAGCTGGGTGGACAATAGAATGAGAACAATGCCCCTCTTTTCCTTTGTTTTGGAAATTTCATGTGATTTTGGAGTCGTAGAGTTTTATGCTTCAAGCAACCTTAAAGAACTCCTCTAGTTGAACAGACAAACTTTTAGCTGAAGAAACCATGACCCACAGAGGTTAAACGATTTGTCCAATCTGAGAGTAGAAACACCTGCTTTCACTTAAAAGAAGAAAATGGGCCTCTTCGAATAGCCTAATACTCTCTAATTTCATATTCCTCTTACTGTTCTCTTTTGGCCTAGAAAGCAGGAAGCTTTGGGCACTTGACCTTTTGGTAGAGATTGGTTCATTCACCATGCTTTGCCTGCCTTCAAAAAATTTGCACAGAGCAGTTAAAATTCCAAAAGTGCATCTCAGAGATAGTTAAGTGTTCAAATGAGGCCAAAAGTTGTATGTCAGGAGCAACAGTTTTTCCTATGGTAATTATTAATTTAAGGAGGGCCATGTGCATCCTTAATCAAATTTAACCAGCGAGGGGAAATCCCTAGACCTTAGGTAACTATGTGCCGCAGGTATAAGGTGTCAAAACTCTGAGTCAACTAAGTAAACTTAACTTCATGAGTAGTTGCTTCCTTTGCTGTAGAGAGATTTGAGGAGCCAGGGAACATTCATAGAAGGAGTATGGGATTAGCAGGGTAAAGTTTCCAGTTAGCTTATGGCAACAGGGAACTGGAAAGCCTTTCCTGCCACAGCATAATGCTGAGAGGCAAAAAGCATCTCATCTTATTGTTCTGAATCAGGTTAAATATGGATGGCGCTGCCTGGCTAGCAGGTCATCCACACTCAAGTTAGTACCCTTTCAGCCCCTCCCCCCACTCCCTTCCCTATGTCTCACTCAGAACAGTGGGAAGAGCCAAGGGGGCTGAAAAAACACCAGGAATTTTGGACAGAGGGGCCTCTGTTCTCTGTCCTGGTTGATAGTTGCTGAAGGGTTTGCTGTTTAAGCTTGCGTGGCTTGTTTGAAGGTGGCTCCCCACCTTCAAAGGTGGTTCACTGCCTTCATGGGCAGAGAGGCTTGGGCCCCCAAACTGTGCAATGTTCAGCATCCTGAAAGTCACACAGAAGCATGGCTGCTTCTTGGATGCCATGAAGGGCCAGCGTCTTGTGTTCCCAGCCTCCCACTTCCACTTGAGATCATTACCACTGGCTTCCAGTCCCTGCAAATCCAGTTCTTTTCAGGGTCTATTGGGGCAAAAACCTCCATGCCCTCCACTTCTGAGAGCATGACTTTAATTCACCCCAGTGGATCTGAAACCAGAACCTTTTCTCCTGAATTGAGTTTACTAGACAAGCCATATCTAGTAAAACAGTAATCAAGTGTTGATTTTTTCTTTTTTTTTGGCCAGTGAGTGAGTTTTTAGCAAGAAAGAGAAGGTAGATTTTAGTTTCTCAATAATACGGCCTATTTCATGAGGCTACACTTTATTCTAGACACACATTTTTAGGATGGGTGATGTTTTCCCAGGAGGTAAAAGAAAAATTCAAATTCACAGAGGTTGCTGCTTCTAGTTGTTTTTCTTACCAAGTCCCTGAGCACCTGCTGGGTGAAAAATGGTTGAGTTTAAGGGGAACAATTGTTAGAGTATTAAGATTGTGTGTCGGGGGAGAAAGATGAGTTGCTTTTCCTGGAGGTATGGGCCTCGTCAACTGTGCAGCTGGAGAGAATTCTTGCTGCTCAGTGTTCTATGGCCCAACCTGATTTCTTATCTTCTTAGAAATTCTTGGCTTTCTATACACTGGAATTCACACTAACTACCTACTTACTCCTCAGGGATCCTTGAGGATTCGCTGGGCTAATGTATGCTAATTGCTTTATCCTAGACAATAATAATACAAATAAGGACTATTAAGACATCGTCTAGGTAAGTGAAACCATTCCCCTAATCCCCTTTTTTTGTTGAGTTGTTCTTGATGTATTTCCTAGACTAGGATCTGAGATAAACTACTAGAAAACTCTCCAATGAGGCAGAAGAAGGAAATAATTTCTGATACACTCCCCTACCTCCCCAAATGTTGGTATAACAGCTGAACTTGGAAGTGTGCTTCATCTTCTATGTCAGTTCGGTTATGTTAGAGAGGGTTCAGGCCATTTTGTGAAAACTGATGGTGTGTATCTCTTCTGAACATGGTGTTTGGAGCATCATGACAGTAGCCGAAAACCAGCCACAGTGGGAGTATCTGCAAGATAGCTGATTCTTAAACCCTTAGCCCACTGATGGGTCAAGAAGATCCCCTGGAGAAGGAAATGGCAACCCACTCCAGTATTCTTGCCTGGGAAATCCCATAGACAGGGGAGCCTGGTGGGCTGTAGTCCATGGGGTTGCAAAAGAGTCAGATTCGACTTAGCCACTAGACAACAACAAATTTGTACTGTAAACTACATTGTTGTTTTTTTTTTTCTTCTTTCAGCTTCTTTTCCCCAAGTTCTATCAGAGATCTGTGATGTTAAACCTAAATCACTTTGACAGTTATCACAGATTCTAAGGAATATTGTGCTAAACCTCAGGGGATGTCGGTGGATTAAATGGGATAATGAATTAATGGCTGCCAAACAGGGTGCTATTGAAAAAAAGAATTCCCCCTTTTCCCCAAACACCTCTGTTTCCATAAACCAAATTCTGTGCTTGACTCAGTAATGTTTATCACTATCAATGTGTCTTAATTTTTATTAGAACCATGGTAAAGGACAAAGAAATGGTTTTCAGTGTATTATTATCATATTTCATAGCAGGATTGCTAAACAGTTGAGGATTCTCTTAAGTCTCCAAGCAGCTCAGGTATCAAATATTATTGTTTGAAAAAGAGCAAAAAAGAAGACCTCTGTGAGAAATGAAGGCAAGTGGTGGGAGCCTTTTTCTAGGATGTGGAGCCTTGTACCATTGCTGATGCCACCGTCTCTGTTGTTGCTGTTCTTACTTCAGGGACTCTCAGCTCAGCCATAGACTCACCAAACAGTGCCTCCAAGATCCTCAAGAAGTCAGTGATACAGGCTTCCAACTCCAGCAACATCTCATGCTGACTTTATTAAAATATCTTAGCATCTGGTGTGAACCACAGATGCACTGGAGCCCTGAGCCTCAATTCAGAGGGGGAGGTGAACCATACATGAGCTCTGCAGATGTGCCTCTCTACCTGGCTGGCTGGCTTCTTCATCTCTGCAGGGACAGTTGGTCTGGCATGGAGTCTGGCTAGAGTACAGGAACTTAACATAACTTTATACTTCATATAGAGGCTTCTTTTCTTGTATTTTCTAGCCCTGAAATGGTTATCCACAAGTTCACCCCCAACGGCATTTCTTATATTTTAGAAACTTTTTATTTAAAAACATTTAAATTGGAGTGTGCGCCCACGTGCATGCATGTGCACTCCGTTATATCCAACTCTTTGCGACCCCATGGATTGTAGCCCTCCAGGCTCCTCAGTGCATGGACTTTTCCAGGCAAAAATGCTGGAATGGATTGCTATTTCCTACTCTAGGGGATTTTCTCGATCTAGGAAAATCCCAGACTCAGGATCTAACTCACATCTGCTACTTTGGCAGGCAGATTCTTTACCACTGGTGCCACCTGCGAGGAGGGCATGGCAACCCACTCCAGTATTCTTGCGTGGAGAATCCCATGGACAGAGGGGCCTGGCGGGTTACAGTCCATGGGGTCCCAAAGAGTCAGACAGGACTGAAAGCACTTAGTATGCACACGCAGGCCACTTGGGAAGCCCTAAAATTGCTTTATAATGTTGTGTTGGTTTCTGCTGTATTTTTATCTATTTATATTTTATTTTACTTTTTTATTTTTTACATTGAAGTTCAATAGCTTTATAACATTGTGTTAGTTTCTGCTGGTTTTTTTTTTTAACTCATATTTTCTTAGGAGTGAATTTTGGATATTTGAGTGTTAGAGTCACAAGAATAATGGAGTTTTCCTGTGAGTTTAAGCAAGTCAGATATTAAAAGTTCATGGACTTGAGCACACACTTCTAAAATCAATTTAACCCTCATACCTAATCTTACTAACCCAACCTAATATAAGAAAAAAATGCTCAGAATTTGACATGGGGCCACTTATAAAGTAAGATCCTCAGGTTCCATTGTTAAGTTTCCATGTATTGGAGTTTATTTATGAAGGCAATTATTTAACAGATGTCTTTGGAGACCAAACATTTGTATATGAAACAAATCAAGAAGAATTTAAAATAATAAATAATATTTAACATTTACTGTCTACTTTTTTTGTACCAGGAACTGTGACAAAGGCTTTCAAGGGATTATTCGTTTCTGAAAAAAAATCTCAGAGACAGGATATGAACACAACTGGTCTACATTTGGGCTTAACCCTCTGCAGTAGAGCTTTCACATTATACACAGTAGTGTAAATGGGTGCTCAGGGGACAGCTTCAGAGAGATTCAGGAGGGAAGATTTCTTGAAAGATGTAAATTTGGAGCCAGTTTTTGACATATGTTTCTGTGGTCTCATGCCATTGGCTATATTAACAACTCAAGTACATAGATTACAAATTTGAAAATCATTTAAAATTCTGGAAGGAGTAAATGCCACATGTACTAAGAAATTTACAGGGACAAGGAAGTGGTCATTATTTTGCATCACTTTATCTCTCTAATTCATCAAAATACCACTGATAGAATGTCTGAACTGTCATTTCAGCTCGAATACATTTCTACCATCACTTTCCCAAGTTGTGGTTCACAAATTCCTATTAGTCACTACTTTTGAAGTTGGTCAACAGAATACTTTCGTGATCTTAGCCCTTATCAGGTTGTCTGGCTTATCATAGGTTTTTAGAGATATTGGTTGAATGAATTTCTGATAAAAGATTGTCTCGTTTTCTTGTCTTCAGTTCTTTTTCTTGTTTTTAAATCCATCCTGTTTTTATTAATGAAAATTTCTCACTCTAATCTCCCTCCACCCCTCCCCTTGCAGAGGAAAAACATATAATATAGCCTTCATGATAATGAGAAGAGTAGGAGGCATTACTGACAACCTTTCTGAGACTTGTGGTGAAGGCTATTCTAAGATGGGAGACAGAAGTCTCTTAAAAGATAAAAATTTCAATTTAGACAGACGGGCTTCTTGATCCTCATTTATGTTTAAGTGGTGTGTGTTGGAAGGTTGTTCCATCTGTGGCTGCCAACTAGAATCCGTTGTTGATTTGACTGTGAAAGTATTCAAAGAAGTGCCTGTAGAAGTGGTCAGGAATTACCTAACGGATGCTTTTGACTGAACAAATACAATTCTTTTTGGACGACCTCCTGCTTTTCCCAAAGGGACATTGTCACATACTGTTTGCACAAGTGCTTCCTCTCTGTAACTTTGCCAGAACTGTGTTCTGTGTGATTCTTCTGACATACCCAAGACTCCTTGACTTGCCAGCATTCAGACATCACTAATGACCTCACTAATGCCATTTTGATAAAACGTTTACATCATTGCTTCTCTTATATCTTGTTCTTGATGCATATCAGAATGTCTGCTACATTTCCCCACATCCTTCATTGCCTGCGTATTTGTTTGATGTGTTTTTTTGAGTTGTTACTGTTCTGTACTTTCAATTCCCTTTTGGCTGGAACCCAAATATTTGCTTCACCAGGCAATGAGCCTTGCACCTTGGTGAGAAAATTTCTGCTGCAGGCCTGATAATGAGGAATATTGCATATTCAGAGGTCTCCTGTGGTTCACCTCCCTGCCTCACCCGTTACTTTTTGAGAAGCGTTTATTATTTTTTTGTTTTTTATTTTTTAAATTTATTTATTGTATTGGCAAGAAGCATTTTTTAAAATAAAGTCTTTAAAATAAAGACAGCCAGTTGACCTTGAAGAGTATCTGCAACTGCTGTCCTTTCTTGTACCATTTCTAGCTAATGTCATTTCTACAACATTTTTCTTCTATGGGTTCTTACTTGCCTATTTTCTGAAACTGGTTACTTTCCTAATAGAAATCACTTCTGCCTTAGATTACTGTCACTTAATGGTCCCCTGGTCCTGATACTGACTATTTGTTCAGATTTCTGAATGACGACTTTACCTTGACTTCTGGGCTATATGCTCCTTAATTGCGGTCTTAATAAATATCCTTGTTTATGCTGATACAGTTCATTTAGGTCTAATCTATCTCAGCAATCCCCATAAAAATATTGATCTAAACTAGTAAAAGTGGATTTGGTCTTTAGTTGTTCACTCAGCTGTTAGCTCTTTTGTTGTTTGCCAGGATCCTTCTTTGTTAAATAGCCAATCCCCACTAGCCCCCTGCCAACCAACCCACACCCCCACTCCTGCAAAACAATGACAAAACATTAGCTTTCATTATTGTTGAATATTTAATATGCAGATGTACACCCTGAGCATTTAGAGGGGTAGAGTTTTGATCTTGGGGTTGGGAAGATCTCCTGGAGAAGGGAATGGCAACCCATTTGCCATTCTTGGCTGGAGAATCCCACAGACAGAGGAGCCTGGCAGGCTATAGTCCATGGGGTCACAAGGAGTTGAACACGACTGTGCAAGTAACACTGTCACTTTCATATACTATGTAACTCACGCTAGCCACTACAGTATCTACTTGTTACCTTATAAGCCTCCCCATCCCCAGCTTTATGTATATGTGCCTGTGTGCTTAGTTGCTTAATCATGTCTGACTCTTGCAACCCCATATACTGTAGCCCACCAGGCCCCTCTGTCCATGGGATTCTCCAGGCAAGAATACTGGAATGGGTTGCCATTTCCTTCTCCAGCTTTATGGGTGTATCCCAATTACTCTGCAGTGGTTTCTCATCCCTGGCTTCATATTTGAATCATCTAGGCTGTGTTACGGGGAAGGCAATGGCACCCCACCCCGGTACTCTTGCCTGGAAAATCCAATGGACGGAGTAGCCTGGTGGGCTGCAGTCCATGGGGTCGCTAACAGTCGGACAGACTGAGCGACTTCACTTTCACTTTTCTCTTTCATGCATTGGAGAAGGAAATGGCAACCCACTCCAGTGTTCTTGCCTGGAGAATCCCAGGGATGGGGGAGCCTGGTGGGCTGCCGTCTATGGGGTCACACAGAGTCGGACATGACTGAAGTGACTTAGCAGCAGCAGCAGCAGGCTGTGTTAAAAAAATGCTCCGACCCCCTTCCCTTCCAGACATATTGAATCTGAATCTCTGGGATGTGGGAACTGGGTGTTTTCATTTCTATTCTATTTATTGATATTTAATTTTGTTTTTTGGCTTTTTTTTCCTGGCTGCCCTGCGTGATGGCATGTGGGGTATTTGTCCCCTGACTAGGGACTGAACCCTTACCCCTGCAGTGGATGCACGTGACCTTAACTGCGGGACTTCCAGGGAAGTCCCAGACCTGGGTGTTTTTAAAGTACTTCCTAGATGAGTCTAAAGTCCATTTGTAATGGAGAACTGTAAAGTCAGTCAGTGTGGTGACATTTCCCCTGGTGGCTGTTATTAGTTTACTATTAGGCAAGGATGCATATTCACAATTAAGGGCCAAGTTAAAGAAGAAATATGTGGCCCCAGTTGCTGCTGGTTATCATCTTATGATCAGCCTTAGGATGAAGTTGATATTTTGGACAATAACGCAGAGAAAGTGATCTTTAATGACACCTTGAAGCCATCGAATCAATTAACCCTGAAACTTGCTGTGCCTTTGGACTTCTTCTTATGTGAGAAAATAAACACTTAAGCTAAGGAAACTCAGATCAGGAGGTTAGATAACTCATGGAAGAAACTGAAATCCAAATCTTACAATTCCGTGTTTTTTCTACGTAGTCTCTAAAAATATGTCTTCAGAGACTAATGAGTATTAAAGAAATAAGAAAACAGAATCTACTTCCAAGAAAGTCACAATCTCTTTGAGGGAGATAAAGTTGTTAGAAACCTTATCAAACAATCATCATAACCAACTCTGATAGCATGTTAGTTTACAAAGAATTTTGACATCTCTTGTCCCTTTTAATCCCCTCAAACTGTTAGGTAGGATAGTATTCTATCTACTTCATAACTGAGAAGACTGAGGCCAGAAGAGGATTTATTATTCACCCAAGATGATCTTAAAGGAAATCGACCCTGAATATTCACTGGAAGGACTGATGCTGAAGCTGAAGCTCCAATACTTTGGCCACTTCGATTAGAAGAGCTGACTCATTGGAAAAGACCCTGATGCTGGGAAAGATTGAGAGCAAGAGGAGAAGTGGGGAGGGGAGGAGGAACAAAGGACGAGATGGTTGGAGGCATCACCGATTCAAAAGATTCAAGTTTGAGCAAACTCCGGGAGTTAGTGAAGGACAGGGAAGCCTGGTGTACTGCAGTTCATGGGATAACAAAGAGTCGGACAGGGATTCAGGGATTCAGGATGCCGGGACTCAGGAGAGAGTAAAGTTATCCTTTCCCTGGGGCAACAGTGACTTGGCATACACAGCTGTCTGATCCGTATGGGATGTGGTAGACTTCTGATTTCTGAAAAGAGGAAGGAGTTCATGGAAATTATTGAGTTCAGGGGAAGAAAGTTTTGTCTTGGGAGATAAGAGTCTAGAATTTCTGGGGAGGATTTCATCTGAGTTAAATGGCTCAAGATTACTCATCAATGGCAACTGGGTTCAATTGTGGGAGCAGAAGGCTTCCTATTTGATTTCTATATTATTGTATGATCTTGTGCACTTCTATTACATCCTTTTCTGGGTATGATAGCTACATCCTTGATACACATAGAAGTTCCTGTCATCTGTGATCTGGAGTGCTTTTATTTTTTTTCCCCAGTCCACCAAACTCAAGATAAATCACTTGCCTCCATCTGTAAACTAAACTGCTTCTGAAACAAGTTTTCCCCTAACTTCCCGCAGAGAACAGCCTAGCAGTCTTCCCCTTACATTGCTCGTAATTCTGGGAAGATAGTAAACCAATTAAATAGTGCAGCTGTACAAATATCCCAGCTGTAATCTATGAAGTTTGGATCATGAACACATTTTCATTGTCTTCTTTCCCCATGTGGAATCTCATTGTTTCTTTTAATTGTATTTTTCAAATGTGTTTATGTAAGATGGGAGGCTCTTTAGCTAGTTAAAGTACATTTAAGCTACACTTGAAATGTTGAACTGAATTTTTTAAGGGGAAAACAGTTTTGCGAGATTTTTAGAACAAATAATAGTTTTGGGGAATGGAAATGGCTGAATTTTTGAGTCTGTCTTAGACTATATCAGCATGAGAGTCCTCCTTTTGTTTCTTAGCTGTTATTTACTGGGACCACCTTTTGGGATGGGTGCCAGGCTCAGGAAACTGAGTTATTCTGCTAAAGGTGTAATCATTGCAGTGAACATTTATGAGCACATATTATAAAGCAGAGTCTGTTTCATGCCCTTCATATGAGTTATGCTATTGCATCTTCAGAAAGACCTGATGTTGTGCCTACACTACCATTCCCATTTGGCAAATAAAGTAACAAAGGTGTGTGTGTGTGTGTGCGTGCTGTTGTGTCCAACTGTTTGTGACCCCATGGACTGTAGCCCACCAGGTTCCTCTATCCATGGAATTCTCTTGGCAAGAATACCGGAGTGGGTTGCCATGCCCTTCTCCAGGTGATCTTCCCGACCTTCCCGATCAAACCTTCATATCTTGCATCTCCTGCATTGACAGGTAGATTCTTTACCATTGCATCACCTAAGAGAAAGAAAGCTAGAGAGAGGTGAATGAATTGCTCTTTGTCATCTAGCCAGCTGATGTTGAAACCCAGGCATTTTGACTCCACATCTATACTTTTAACCACAATGTTCTATGACCTTCCTTAAAAAGGAAGCAACACATTTAATTGGTTTTCCTTTAATTGACCTCTTTCTTTCTACACTAACTAGTCAAACAACTAACTGGTGAAACAGGCTTCAAGTGACAATGACACCGTTTATGTATCTCATTACCAAAAGGCAGACCAGGAGAAATCATTTCCTGGAAGTGATTAGAGAAAGAGAAATCAGTTTTGCAGCTCTCTTTTAAACATGTGGACAAAATTTCCTGTTACATTTTTTTCCCCTTTCACTTCTTGATTAAGACGCTTTTGCTTTGCATGTAATCAAAAATGGAACCATCTGTTGAGCATTCGATATCCCATACTTTTGACTTTCCTACATCTTCCTAGAAAATGGTTGTTTGACTCTCAAGGACAAACTCATTTCTCCTCCCCACTTCACTCTTGTAACTCTGTAGAAAACGACAGGTTTGCAAACGAACCACTCCAATTGGTTGCTCACTGTTCATATGCTCTGTTGTGTTGGGCTTCCCTGGCAACTCAGATGGTAACAGAGAAGCCTGGCAGGCTACAGCCTATGGGGTCGCAAAGACTTGGGTACGACTGATCTACTATCATTTTCACTTTTTTTCTACTGTGTTAGGAATGTAGTTTTGCTCCTCTTTAGGCAAGTCGTGAATTAGGAGCTGCTGAAGTCCATGGCATAGTCAATAAGCAGAAATAGATGTTTTTCTGGAACTCTCTTGCATTTTTGATGATCCAGCGGTTGTTGGCAATTTGATCTCTGGTTCCTCTGCCTTTTCTAGAACCAGCTTGAACATCTGGGCATTCATGGTTCACATACTGTTGAAGCCTGGCTTGGGGAATTTTAAGCATTACTTTACTAGCGTGTGAAAGTGAAAGTGAAGTCGCTCAGTTGGGTCCGACTCTTTGCTACTCCATGGAAGGTAACCTACCAGGCTCTGCGGTCCATGGGATTTTCCAGGCAAGAATATTGGAGTGGGCTGGCATTTCCTTCTCCAGGGGATCTTCCCAATGATGAGTGCAATTGTGTGGTGGTTTGAGCATTCTTTGGCATTGCCTTTCTTTGAAACAAGTTTTCCCCTAACTTCCCGCAGAGAACAGCCTAGCAGTCTTCCCCTTACATTGCTCGTAATTCTGGGAAGATAGTAAACCAATTAAATAGTGCAGCTGTACAAATATCCCAGCTGTAATCTATGAAGTTTGGATCATGAACACATTTTCATTGTCTTCTTTCCTCATGTGGAATCTCATTGTTTCTTTTAATTGTATTTTTCAAATGTGTTTATGTAAGATGGGAGGCTCTTTAGCTAGTTAAAGTACATTTAAGCTACACTTGAAATGTTGAACTGAATTTTTTAAGGGGAAAACAGTTTTGCGAGATTTTTAGAACAAATAATAGTTTTGGGGAATGGAAATGGCTGAATTTTTGAGTCTGTCTTAGACTATATCAGCATGAGAGTCCTCCTTTTGTTTCTTAGCTGTTATTTACTGGGACCACCTTTTGGGATGGGTGCCAGGCTCAGGAAACTGAGTTATTCTGCTAAAGGTGTAATCATTGCAGTGAACATTTATGAGCACATATTATAAAGCAGAGTCTGTTTCATGCCCTTCATATGAGTTATGCTATTGCATCTTCAGAAAGACCTGATGTTGTGCCTACACTACCATTCCCATTTGGCAAATAAAGTAACAAAGGTGTGTGTGTGTGTGTGCGTGCTGTTGTGTCCAACTGTTTGTGACCCCATGGACTGTAGCCCACCAGGTTCCTCTATCCATGGAATTCTCTTGGCAAGAATACCGGAGTGGGTTGCCATGCCCTTCTCCAGGTGATCTTCCCGACCTTCCCGATCAAACCTTCATATCTTGCATCTCCTGCATTGACAGGTAGATTCTTTACCATTGCATCACCTAAGAGAAAGAAAGCTAGAGAGAGGTGAATGAATTGCTCTTTGTCATCTAGCCAGCTGATGTTGAAACCCAGGCATTTTGACTCCACATCTATACTTTTAACCACAATGTTCTATGACCTTCCTTAAAAAGGAAGCAACACATTTAATTGGTTTTCCTTTAATTGACCTCTTTCTTTCTACACTAACTAGTCAAACAACTAACTGGTGAAACAGGCTTCAAGTGACAATGACACCGTTTATGTATCTCATTACCAAAAGGCAGACCAGGAGAAATCATTTCCTGGAAGTGATCAGAGAAAGAGAAATCAGTTTTGCAGCTCTCTTTTAAACATGTGGACAAAATTTCCTGTTACATTTTTTTCCCCTTTCACTTCTTGATTAAGACGCTTTTGCTTTGCATGTAATCAAAAATGGAACCATCTGTTGAGCATTCGATATCCCATACTTTTGACTTTCCTACATCTTCCTAGAAAATGGTTGTTTGACTCTCAAGGACAAACTCATTTCTCCTCCCCACTTCACTCTTGTAACTCTGTAGAAAACGACAGGTTTGCAAACGAACCACTCCAATTGGTTGCTCACTGTTCATATGCTCTGTTGTGTTGGGCTTCCCTGGCAACTCAGATGGTAACAGAGAAGCCTGGCAGGCTACAGCCTATGGGGTCGCAAAGACTTGGGTACGACTGATCTACTATCATTTTCACTTTTTTTCTACTGTGTTAGGAATGTAGTTTTGCTCCTCTTTAGGCAAGTCGTGAATTAGGAGCTGCTGAAGTCCATGGCATAGTCAATAAGCAGAAATAGATGTTTTTCTGGAACTCTCTTGCATTTTTGATGATCCAGCGGTTGTTGGCAATTTGATCTCTGGTTCCTCTGCCTTTTCTAGAACCAGCTTGAACATCTGGGCATTCATGGTTCACATACTGTTGAAGCCTGGCTTGGGGAATTTTAAGCATTACTTTACTAGCGTGTGAAAGTGAAAGTGAAGTCGCTCAGTTGGGTCCGACTCTTTGCTACTCCATGGAAGGTAACCTACCAGGCTCTGCGGTCCATGGGATTTTCCAGGCAAGAATATTGGAGTGGGCTGGCATTTCCTTCTCCAGGGGATCTTCCCAATGATGAGTGCAATTGTGTGGTGGTTTGAGCATTCTTTGGCATTGCCTTTCTTTGAGATTGGAATGAAAACTGTGAAGAAAGCTGAGTGCTGAAGAATTGATGCTTTTGAACTGTGGTGTTGGAGAAGACTCTTGAAAGTCCCTTGGACTGCAAGGAGACCCAACTAGTCCATTCTGAAGGAAATCAGCCCTTGGATTTCTTTGGAGGGAATGATGGTGAAGCTGAAACTCCAGTACTTTGGCCACCTCATGAGAAGAGTTGACTCATTGGAAAAGACTCTGATGCTGGGAAGGATTGGGGGCAGGAGGAGAAGGGGACGACAGAGGATGAGATGGCAGGATGGCATCTCTGACTCGATGGACGTGAGTCTGAGTGAACTCCAGGAGTTGGTGATGGACAGGGAGGCCTGGCATGCTGTGATTCATGGGGTCACAAAGAGTCGGACATGACTGAGCGACTGAACTGAACTCAACTGAAGTCCAGGGGTTGTGAAGAGTCAGACACGACTGAGCAACTTTACTTTCACTTTTCACTTTCATGCATTGGAGAAGGAAATGCAACCCACTCCCTTGTTCTTGCCTGGAGAATCCCAGGGACGCCTGAGCTTGATGGGCTGCTGTCTATGGGGTCGCACAGAGTCAGACACGACTGAAGCAACTTAGCAGCAGCCGCAGCAGTGATTGGCACTACTGGTAAAGAAGTGAAAGTGAAAGTAAAGTCGTTCCGTCGTGTCCGACTCATAGTGACCCCATGGACTGCAGCCTACCAGGCTCCTCCATCCATGGGATTTTCCAGGCAAGAGTACTGGAGTGGATAGCCATTTCCTCCTCCAGGGGATCTTCCCAACCCAGGGATAGAAACCCGGGTCTCCCGCATTGTAGACGCTTTACCATCTGAGCCACCAGGGAAGTCCACTGTGGTAAAGACGCTGCCTGCCAATGGAGACTCCTGGGTAGGTTCAATCCCTGGGTAGAGAAGATCCCCTGGAGGAGGGCATGGCAACCAACTCCAGTATTCATGCCTGGAGAATCTCATGAACAGAGAAGCCTGGTGGGTTACAGTCCATGGGATCACAAAGAGTCAGACATGGCTGAAGCCACTTAGCATAACACAGTGACTGAGAAGAGTTCCTTTCTAGTTCTTGATTTTCTTTGTATCAGTCTAACTTTTCCCAAAGCATATCTTCTGTACTTCTGGCATGGAGACACAGAAGATAAATGACTTTTCAAAGGTCATGTGTTTGGAGAGCCAGAGCTGGAGTGATTGTCTTAACTTAGAACACTTTCAGCTTAATTTCTCTCCCTCTCTCATGTTAAGTGCACTTTGATCATGGCAGATACTGGTCAAGCAAGAAAGTGTGCTTTGAAAAGTGGTCTGTCTCTTTGAGGGCTGTTTGTTTATATATATATATATATATATATATATATATAAAATGTACCAAATAAAAGACCCACTGTGTTCTGAGGATCTGAGGAATTCCTGTTCTGGCTTCTGTCAGACTTTGTTGATCTGTATAACCAGGAACAATAGGATTTTAATATGCCAAGTCCTACCAGCAGGATAGAAAATGAACAGAGATGCTAATCAGCTAATTTGCCCCTTTGCTAAACGTGGCTTCACTGAGCTATTCCTGTGTTTCTCGGAGCAAGACATGCAGCCAGAAACAGTCTTATAAACCCTGATACTGCATTTGCAGTGGGAATGTTGTCAAGGATGGTGCCTACCACATGGCTCAGTGCCTCATTAGCAAAATCCCATGTGAGAAATCCCATTTAGCCCTAAGAGCTAAGAGAAGTTCTGCTTTCTCTGACGAACTGTTGCATCTTAATCGTTCCCCTTTTAATAAGAAAAAAATCAATCGCAATTTCCTTTTCCCTTTGACTACTTAAGAAGAAAGGATTATATGGGCATTTATCATCTAAATGCTTGCTTTACTCTCTCCGTTTAATTTTCCCAGGGGTGATTTTTTATTCTCGACTAGTGTGAGCAAAGAAAAACAAAGAGCTTTGTTCATCATCCAGTTCTACAAGGGTTAAGTCATAACCTACTGCATCTGCTCACCAACAGTGCACCTTGTGAGGAATTCAAGATGAAAAACAGAATGAGGCATTTTGTGCTTTGGGTAAACACATATTAAGATAGTTAGACATACATCTCTAAGAGAAATTTAGTGACTCTGGCTTCTTGTGTTTACTCACACATAGAAAATCACTAAATACAAATGAACTTACTAATGGAACGAAAGTAGAGGCACAGATGTAGAAAACAAACTTATGATCACCATGGGATAAGAAGGGGAAGAGGAATAAATTGGGAGACTGGGATTGACATATACACATTATTATGTATAAAATAGATAGCTAGTGAGAACCTGCGCTAAAGTGTAGGGAGCTCCACTCAATACTCTGTCATTTTCTATATGGGAAAAGACTCTTAAAAAAAAAGTAGATATATGTGTATGTATAAGTGGTTCACTTTCCTGTGCACCTGAAACTAACACAACACTGTAAATCAACTATGTGTGTGCATGCGTGCTTAGTCGCCCCAGTCCTGTCTGACTCTTTATGACCCTATGGACTGGAGCCTGCCAGGCTCCTCTGTCCATGGGATTCTCCAGGCAAGAATCCACCAATTAAAAAAAATTTTTTTTTAAAGCACTAAAATCATTAACTTGAAATATCTGTTTGTAATTAACAATCTTTCATCAAGATATATGCTTGACTGCCGGTATTTCCAAGCCCAAAACACTCATATGTAATCTGGCTTCTCCTCTGCCTCTGTATAGAAGTTTCTTCAGAATAACTGAAAGGCTGTCTCTTGGGCAGTCCTTAGTAATTCCCTGAGTAAAGCTTAAACTTACAATTCTCATGTTGTGAATTTTTTTTTTTAGGTCAGCGATAGCTCATTATATTTTAACTATTAAATATATATGTTTTTCAGTTCAGCTGCTCAGTTGTGTCTGATTCTTTGCAACCCCAAGACTGCAGCCCATCAGGACTCCTTGTCCATCACCAGCTCCCAGAGCTTACTCAAACTCATGTCCATTGAGTCAGTGATGCCATCCAACCTTCTCATCCTCTGTTGTCCCCTTCTCCTCCTGCCTTCAGTCTTTCCCAGCATCAGTCTTTTCAGATTGGTCAGTTCTTTGCATCAGGTGGCCAAAGTATTGGAGTTTCAGCTTCAGCATCAGTCCTTCCAATGAACACCCAGGACTGATCTCCTTCAGAATGGACTGGTTGGATCTCCTTGCAGTCCAAGGGACTCTCAAGAGTCTTCTCCAACACCACAGTTCAAAAGCATTAATTCTTCGGTGCTCAGCTTTCTTTATAGTCTAACTCTCACATCCATACTTGAACCGGGGTCTCCTGCATTGCAGGCAGATTCTTTACCAACTGAGCTATCAAGGAAGTCCTCCTGTTTTCATTGGGTGCTGCTTAAAATTCTTTCTAAGATTTAGTGTGAGTGTAATTATCTGTGGCTCAAACGGTAAGGAATCTGCCTGCAATGCAGGAGACGCAGGTTTGATCCCTGGGTCAGGAAGATCTCCTGGAGAAGGGAGTGGCTACCCACTCCGTTATTCTTGCCTGCAGAATTCCATGGATAGAGGAGCCTGGCCGGTTATGTTTTATGGGGTTGCAAAGAGTCAGACATGAACTAACACTTTCATAGTTTCATTTCATAAAATATGTATAAATTGAACTTGTTGTGAGACTAGCAACTGGATGAGAAATGGGTTTTATCCTTTATCTAGTTCTTTTTGGAAAAGAAATCCTCATTTTTTTCTTTTGTTAGGGAGGGAAAACCCTTTTCTCTGCCCTCTTAGGTTTAATCATTGTGGGTGTGCAAATTAAATCGAGGAAGACAGATTAGCTCATGTACGTATAGGAGTGTTCACAGGAAAATATGACTCAAGGAGGGAGTTAGAATTTGGGGAATATGTACCATCTTAATAAGGGAAAAAGAGAGGGAGAAGGCCACTTATAACAAAATAAATGACTCTAGGAAAGAGAAATATGTGCCCTTAGAAGATTAGATATGAGATATGATAGTTTTGTGACGTCTGTTTAGGCAATTTCTTATGCTGGTATCAACTTCTTGTCATCTGTCATAGGAATCAGTCTTCCTTGGCAATTTCTCCCAGAGGGCGTGTTTATGACAAATGATTCTTTGGAGAAGTTCTCCTTTTACGCAGATAAAGGGAGTTCAGAGGAAAGCAAACAACAAAAAACCCAAAACTTTTCACAGAGATCTATCCTGCATCTTTTTACTTCCAAAGAACACTGTTCTCACGGAGGGAGGCTCATCTGGTAGGTTATTTGACATTGCAGAGTTTGTTTGTGGGTTACAGTGGGCTCCAGGGATATATTTCTCCAGGCTTTTAGTCCAATCTGATGGTTCAACACACCCTTTCTTGTCTAGCTGTGATGTTGTATCCTCTGATAGTTTCCAAAGTGCAGTGTTGACATTTTGATTTCTTTAAACACTCCATTTCTTTTCCCCAATTCACTATATAAACCTTCAGAATTATGGTAATTCCTGACATCTCATCTCTTGATTTTTTTTAAAACAGTCTATTGCTTTATTGAAGGAGAGCAGTTAGGAGGGGTGACACCAGGGTGAGGAATGAATCAGTTAAAATAATATGAGTTCAGGAAGCAGTGTTAAAATAGTACTGTACAAAATGGATAATGGTAATAATTTTGTAGAGAACTCAACTCATGGAAGAAAAAACTCACGTTCCAAAAACATCTGTAAGAAGTACAACTTGGTTTCGATAACATTAGTAGAGAGCATGTTCCAGGAAGTGGAGGTAACTGGAGGTAAAATCCCAGGACTGTTAATAGAATAGTCCCAGTTGGCTAGACTGAGGCCAACACTTAATGAGGGTGAAAACCTTGTCTGTGGGGAATTTTGGATGATACCCAGAGAAATATTACACTGGACGTAAACCAAATTGAATTGTTTTCACAAGTGTTGCAAGGTTTCATATAGTAAAAGGATTTTTCTGCATGCTGAGAAAACAGCCAAAGTAGCTTAGGAAACATAAACACAGAGGAGAACAGTCATGCAAAGTATCTAACTTGTTGATATAATAACGCATCAGCTCCTATTTTTTCAAATGTAAATGTATTCTCCCTTCTTGTTTCAAATGACAAATTTGTGTTCATTTTGTGTCAGTCGACATCTGCTTGAATAATAGTACTACTCAGCACGTCTCACATTAGGGGAGAATATACATTTTTATTGAAAGTAGTAGATACCAAGAGGAAGTCCTTTCTTTTTGTGCATTTACTTTGCCTTGAATTTGTTTTGTTTTGGTTTAACTAGTCTCATGGGCTTCCCTGGTGGCTCAGATGGTACGGAATCCACCTGCAATGCAGGAGACCCAGGTTCCATCTCTGTCTGGGGAAGAACCCCTGGAAAAGGGAATGGCTACCCACTCCAGTATTCTCACCTGGAGAGTTCCATGGACAGAAGAGCCTGTTGGGCTACAGTCCATGGGGTTGCAAAGAGTTGGACACGACTTAGTGAATAACTCTCTCTCTCTCTCTCTCTCTCAGGTTACTAATTACTTTATTCCTGCCAGGATTAGACAGTTAAGTACTAAAATAGGCAGAAGTTAATTTGAGTACATAGAATTTGCTCAGTCAAAAATTCATAGTATCTTATAAAACTGTGTTGTATTATCAAGTCCACCGTACATTCCAGTCTACTTTATGTCCCAACTGTTATCCTGGTTTTTACCCAGTCAATTCCTATTTGTACTATAATAACGTCCTAGTTTATCACTTTGCTACCTTTCTCGCATCCCTGTGGCCAATGCATTTGTCCTGCAGTCTAGACAATGTGATCTTTGAAAGATAAGAGTGACCATTAGAGGTCAAAAGGTTTTCAAAAGTATCCTTTGCCTTTAGGATAAAACTCTAACTTCTCTGTGCTGCCCACGAGGCCCAGTCTGACTCTGGCCCTGCCTCTTATCTTGGGCCTCCTTTCTCATCCCCCCTTGCACGGTGCTTCTCAGCCACACTGGCTGGACTCTTCTTACTGTTCTTGCCTTGGGCCTTCCTGCACAGTGTTTCCCTTACCTGGACTGTTTTACTGAATTTGTTAAAATATTGCTTCTGTTCTATGGTTTTTTGTTTGTTTGTTTGTTTCACCCTAAGGCATGTGAATCCTAGCTCCTTGACCAGGAATCGAACCTGCACCGCCTGCCTTGGAAGGCAAAGTCTTAACCACTGGACCACCGGGAAGCCTCTGCCTGGACTACTTTTGTCTAGAGTTTCTCATCGCTAGGTCTTGTCATTTGAGTGTCACTGCCCAAGGGAAACCCTCTCTGACCTCCATAAAGTCACCCTCTTGCACTGTCTCACTTACTCTCATTGCCTTATTTTATTTTCTCCATGTCACCATTATTATCTGAAATTATTATCTCCATCTCCTCACAGAATGTAAACTTAGTTAATACTAAGACACTGCCTGCTTTATTGTCTGCTGGGATCTTCTGACCTTCCCTAATATGTATTCATTGTTTGTATTTGTCGAATGCATCATGTCAACTATAAAAAAGAAATGTACCACTTTGTAAATAGTGATAAGTTTTCAAATAGCCAATTAATGGAGATGTGGAAATTGGTTTTGTGTTAATCTTATATAAATATATTGAAAATAGTTCTGCTTAAATGCTTGGGCAGACTTCCATACACATCATTTTTAAAATTTTGAAATAAGCATAAACTTTCAGAAAAGCTGGAAGTACAGTGCCCCCAATTTTTTTCTGAATTATTTGGTAGTGTGCTACTTTCTCCTGAATTCTTTCATGTGTATTTCTAACAAGGATATTCTCCTACATTACTAAATTTAACTACCAAATCAGGAAACTTACATTTATGCCTTGCTTTGTATTCATCAGAATTCATTCACATTTCATCATTTGTACCAAGAGTGCCACTTGTAGAAGGATGATCCTGTAGAATCACTTGTTGCATTTAACTGTCATCTCCCTTTGGCTTCCTTTGCTTTGAAATGTTTCTTTACTCTCGACTCTCATAATCTGGACAGTTTTGAAAATAAAAGGCCAATTATTTTAAAGAATATTCCTTCATTTAGGTTGTCAGATATTTCCTCAAGATTAAACTCAATTGTGAGTCTGTCAGGAACTCTGCCAGAAGTGATGCTAAGTTCTTTTCACTGCGTCTTATTGATGTAGGATTTTGATTTGTCCCATTGCTAATGATTGTTTTTTTTTTTCAATTAAGGTGGTGTCTGCCAGACTTTTCCCACTGTACAGTTACTTTTTTTTTCTCTTTGTAAAAAGTGTTTCATGAGGAGATACTTGAAGATGATATAAATATCTGTTTCCTCACCAAACCCTTCGTTTATTTATTTAAATATGATTGTTTTCTACTTTATTCAATGAATTATACCCCATTACTGTCTTTATTGGATATAATCCTCAAACTGCTCCCAGTTTAACCAGTGGAGTTTGTTGAAGCTGGGTCCCATGTCCTTTTGACCTATCTCCATCATTTTTCATGTATGTCTCTGACATAATAGGATGTTCAGCCTCATCTTGTTCTTGCCTTACTTCAGTTACCTCTATAGTCAGCCATTTCTCCAAGGAGCCTTAATTTCTTTTAGTGGAAGATGGTAATTAAAAGCCAAGATCTGGACACTGAAAGTGAAAGTGTTAGTTGCTCAGTCAGATCCGACTCTTTGTGACCCCATGGACTTTAGCCCACCAGGCTCCTCTGTCCATGGAATTCTCCAGGCAAGAATACTGGATTGGATTGCCATTTCCTACTCCAGGGTTTCATCCCAACCCAGGGATTGAACCCAGGTCTCTTGCATTGCAGGCAGATTCTTTACTGTCATTGCCACTAGGGAAGCCTGACCTGGACACTAAGTGTGTTCATTGTCAACGAGGTGTTTTTGCTTCTAGGCCGTCTCAGTGAGCAGATCTAGGAAATAAAACTATAGATAATCCACATACTTATATCTATATATTTCTCTGTGTATGTGCATATATATGTTTATATAGCTCTATATGTATCTCTGTATCAGAATTTATAAATTCACACAGTTGGTCCAATGCAGTCTTCCCTAAATATACCCTAATCTATCCATTGGGTTAGTTTATGCACATGATTACTTTATCTGACTCTTTCCCAAGTATAGTCTGTCCTTCGATTGCAAATTTAAAAAGAACCCCATCCATGATGACTTTTACATCCGTTGTCCAAGAAAAGCTGTGGGTAGATGGAACATTTGGGGTTGGGACATAAAGGAAAAGATTCAAAAATATATACTAAATATTAAATGAATGTGTAGTAATAGGTTTTCACAACTATCATCAGTTTAGTTCAGTTGCTCAGTGATGTACAACTCTTTGTGACCCCATGGACTGCAGCATGCCAGGCTTTCCTGTTCACCACCAACCCCTGGAGCTTGCTCAAAATCACGCCCATTGAGTCAGTGATGTCATCCAACCATCTCATCCTCTGTCACCCCCTTCTCCTCCTGCCCCCAATCCCTCTCAGCATCAGGGTCTTTTCCAATGAGTTAGTTCTATGCATCAGGTAGCCAAAGTTTTGGAGCTTCACCTTCAGCACCAGTCCTTCCAATGAATATTCAGGACTGATTTCCTTTAGGATGGACTGGTTGGATCTCCTTGCAGTTCAAGGGACTCTCAAGAGTCTTCTCCAACACCATAATGCAAAAGCATCAATTCTTTGGTACTCAGCCTTCTTTATGGTCCAACTCTCACATCCATACATGATTACTGGAAAAACTATAGCTTTGACTAGATGGACCTTTGTTGGCAAAGTAATGTCTCTGCTTTTTAATATCCTGTCTAGGTTGGTCATAACTTTTCTTCCAAGGAGCAAGCGTCTTTTAATTTCATGGCTGCAGTCAGCATCTGCAGTGATTTTGGAGCCCAAGAAAATAAAGTCTGTCACTGTTTGCACTGTTTCCCCATCTATTTGCCATGAAGTGATGGGACCAGATGCCGTGATCTTCGTTTTTTGATTGATGAGTTTTCACTCTCCTCTTTCATTTCCATCAAGAGGTTCTTCAGTTCTTCTTTGCTTTCTGCCATAAGGGTGGTATCATCTGCATATCTGAGGTTATTGATATTCTTCCTGGCAATCTTGATTCTGGCTTGTGGATAAGACAACTATCATAGTCTTTGTTAAAATTCGTAAGAAAGTCACACCTGTTCAACATCTCCTCCATCTGGATGGAGGGGAATCCTTACTTATGCTTTTGTTACTTTTTTAGCTAAGTTTCTTCAAGTTTTTACCAGTTTGTTTGCTTATTATATACATGTGAAAGTTGCTCAGTCGTGTCTGACTCTTTGTGACCCCATGGACTATATAGTCCATGGAATTCTCCAGGCCAGAATACTGAAGTGGGTAGCCTTTGCCTTCTCCAGGGCATCTTCCCAGCACAGGGATCAAACCTAGGTCTCTCGCATTGCAGACAGATTCTTGACCAGCTGAGCCATAAGGGAAGCCCATTATACATACATACATACATACATACATATATATATATATATACACACACATATAGTATTATGTGTATACGACATGTAGTTGCCTAAAAATAGAATTGGCTTATGATCTTGGAATATGTGAAATGAGATGTTTAGTCAATTAAATACTCATTCTGAAGTTTACTCTTGAGAAAGATTCCAGATTGGCCTGCTGAAATGATCGTCAGTAATTAACATGAAGTCAAAACACTGTATCTGTTATCCTTAACAATGTATAGCTTTTGAGTTCATTTCAGTCACTCAGTGGTGTCGGACTCTTTGCAACCCCATGAATCGCAGCACACCAGGCCTCTCTGTCCATCACCAACTCCTGGAGTTCACTCAGACTCACGTCCATCGAGTCCGTGATGCCATCCAGCCATCTCATCCTCTGTTGTCCCCTTCTCCTCCTGCCCGCAATCCCTCACAGCATCACAGTCTTTTCCAATGAGTCAACTCTTCGCATGAGGTGGCCAAAGTACTAGAGTTTCAGCTTTAGCATTATTCCTTCCAAAGAAATCCCAGGGATGATCTCCTTCAGAATGGACTGGTTGGATCTCCTTGCAGTCCAAGGGACTCTCAAGAGTCTTCTCCAACACCACAGTTCAAAAGCATCAATTCTTCGGCGCTCAGCCTTCTTTACAGTCCAACTCTCACATCCATACATGACCACAGGAAAAACCATAGTCTTGACTAGATGGACCCTTGTTGGCAAAGTAATGTCTCTGCTTTTGAATAGGCTATCTAGGTTGGTCATAACTTTTCTTCCAAGGAGTAAGCGTCTTTTAATTTCATGGCTGCAGTCACCATCTGCAGTGACCTTTTGAGACCCAGATCTAAATGCTCATCTTTTCCTGCCTTTTGCTCTACAACTCTCCACAAATATCTGAAAAGCAGTTTCCTTTTCTCCATCAGGAAATAAAGCTAGTGGGAAAAAGACTATTTGCATTGAAGAAAGTTTTTGCTTAGCTTTCAATCTCATTTCAAAGGAAAAAAAAAAAGATTCCTATAAAAGAGACACAAAAGAAACTATTTCAAGGTTACTGAATAGTTTAATATTAACTACTATTTCATTTCAATGATTTCTATTGTGATATAGATTGTTAATTTTCTGTTAGTTTTTTAATTACAGTCATATTGCTTTAAAAAGTAATCCTATTAAACTAATGTTCTACAATGTAAAGGGGAATCAGTTTATTCTGGCTTTTGATGTCTCTGAAAAGATTAATACCTTTATTATAGTTGCTTTACTATGAAAGATTAATTTTGATAAAACTGTTATATCTTAACAGTGCTATGGCTTGAAAAAAATTAGAGAAATCCAACTGGAATAAATTTATCTTGGCTCTAAGCTAGTTTTTTATCATGAAAAATAATCAGTTTAAATTATTTGCTTTTTTTGAGTATTCTTTTCATTCTCAAATGCTGTTATAAATACTTTCTGTGGCCACGAGCTAGAGTTCAGAATTTTTTTCCCTCCTTGATTATACGAAGATGGAGCAAAGGTAAAATCCATGTTGAGGCTGATAACTGCATTGATTCTTCTTTACCACTAGATGTCCCCATGTAGATGAGCCTTCTACCTGAGAGTAGAAGATACCAACAAAATTAGATAGATGTTTGCTGTTCCTACGCTGCTTTTCCCTTCTCTAATTTAGCACCCTGGTTGTGACCAGACGCTTTCCCCTTCTTTCTGGAGGATTAATTCCAGAGGACTGGACAGGACTTGAATTAAACAAAGAGTGAGCAAAATTAGGTTTAGACATTGGTGCACACATGTACATCTACCAACTACTCATCCTAGAAAATGTGAGAATCCTTACAGATATATTTTAGATTTACAGAAAACTTTCAAACATGCTAAAATGAGGAGGGGCTTAGATTTGCATTAGATAAAGTGGCAGATAATGTATTTATTTTTTTAAATTTAAAACCACATTTGGTAATAAAATGTTTGTATTTATGTTTTGAATGCTCTGGGAGTTAATGAAATTTCAACTGTGGACATATAGATAATATCCTTAAGGACTGGAGTTTTTGAAAAAATAATCAGTTTAAATTATTTGCTTTTTTTGAGTATTCTTTTCATTCTCAAATGCTGTTATAAATACTTTCTGTGGCCACGAGCTAGAGTTCAGAATTTTTTTCCCTCCTTGATTATACGAAGATGGAGCAAAGGTAAAATCCATGTTGAGGCGGATAACTGCATTGATTCTTCTTTACCACTAGATGTCCCCATGTAGATGAGCCTTCTACCTGAGAGTAGAAGATACCAACAAAATTAGATAGATGTTTGCTGTTCCTACGCTGCTTTTCCCTTCTCTAATTTAGCACCCTGGTTGTGACCAGACGCTTTCCCCTTCTTTCTGGAGGATTAATTCCAGAGGACTGGACAGGACTTGAATTAAACAAAGAGTGAGCAAAATTAGGTTTAGACATTGGTGCACACATGTACATCTACCAACTACTCATCCTAGAAAATGTGAGAATCCTTACAGATATATTTTAGATTTACAGAAAACTTTCAAACATGCTAAAATGAGGAGGGGCTTAGATTTGCATTAGATAAAGTGGCAGATAATGTATTTATTTTTTTAAATTTAAAACCACATTTGGTAATAAAATGTTTGTATTTATGTTTTGAATGCTCTGGGAGTTAATGAAATTTCAACTGTGGACATATAGATAATATCCTTAAGGACTGGAGTTTTTGAGATTTCTTATACAGTTTGTCTCATAACTCAACTCTTTTCTATACTTGACAAAGATCAACCATGTCAGTCACCAGTTCAGTGTGATAGGATAGCTAAACTTGAGGTCATTTCTTTTATAAGTTTGTCTACCTTTTAATTCTCAGTTTATCTGCAAAGGAAGGGATAACTGAATGTTTGATTAAAAACACACACAGAAATAGAACAAATATCCTAAAATTCATATGGAATCTTAAAAGACCTTGAGTAGCTAAAGCAATCTTGCAGGAAGAACAAAGCTAGAGGCATCATGCTTCTTGATTTCAAACTATATTTAAAAGCTATAATAATGAAAACAGTATGGTGTTAGCATAAAAACAGACACATAGATCAGTGGAACAAAATATGGAGCCCAGAAATAAACCAGTCATGTGTGGTCAATTATATTCCAACCTAGAGCCAAGAATATACAATGGGTAAAGGTAATCTCTTCAAGAAATGGGAAAATTGGGCACCCACATATAATGAGCTAGACTACTATCTTGCACGATACACAAAAATTAACTCAAAGTGGTTTCAGTTCAGTTCAGTTGCTCAGTCGTGTCCAACTCTTTGCAACCCCATGAATCGCAGCACGCCAGGCCTCCCTGTCCATCACCATCTCTCGGAGTTCACTCAGTCCATCGAGTCAGTGATGCCATCCAGCCATCTCATCTTCTGTTGTCCCCTTCTCCTCCTGCCCCCAATCCCTCCCAGCATTAGAGTCTTTTCCAATGAGTCAACTCTTCGCATGAGGTGGCCAGAGTGGTTTAGGTGAATATAAGACCTAAGACCATAAAACTCCTAGAGGAATACCAGGCAAGAAGCTCTTGGTGATGATTTTTTGGATATGACTTCAAAATTGGAGAAGGTGATGGCACCCCACTCCAGTACTCTTGCCTGGAAAATCCCATGGACGGAGGAGCCTGGTAGGCTGCAGTCCATGGGGTGGGTCATGAAGAGTCAGACACGACTGAGTGACTTTGCTTTCCCTTTCAAGATCAAAGGCAACAAAAGGAAAAATAAGCAAGATGCCAGAACAGGAGTTTCTGAACAGCAAAGGAAGCCATTAACAGAATGAAAAGGCAACCTGCTGAATGGGAGAAAATATTTTCAGATCATATATTTGAAAGGGGTTAATATCCAAAATACATGGAAAGATGCTTAATATCACTAATCAGGGAAATGCAAATCAAAAAGAGAAGAACAAGTGTTGGCAAGGATATGGAGAAAAGGAACAAAATTCTGTGCCATGTTAGTGGAAGGTGAATTGGTATAGACATTATGGAAAATAGCATGGAGGTCTATCAAAAAATTAAAAATGGAACTACCATATCTGGCAATTTCCCTTCTACTATTTATTCAAAGAAAATAAAAACACTGCTTTGAGAAGAAATATACACCTCCATGTTCATTATAGCATTATTTACAATACACAAGATATGGAAACTACCTGAGTTTCCACTGATGGATGAATGCATGAAGTAAGATATATATGTATGTTTTACATGTTTGTGAGGTGTACATACATATACACACACACACACATATACATACATACCTCTTGCAAAACATGGATGGACCTTGAGGACATTATGCCAAGCAAAATAATTGAGACAGGGAAAGACAAATACCATATGATCTCATTTATATATGGACTCAGAAAGAGGAAAAAACCAAACCCAAAAGCTACAACCAAACTTACAGATTCAGAGGAAAGGCTGGTGGTTGCCAGAGGTGGGGGCTAAGTGGTGGGCACAATGAGTGAAGAGGATCTAAAGGTACAAACTTCCTTCTATAAATGATTTGTTGTGGATATGATACAGAACATGACCATAGTTAATGTACTGTATAACATAATTGAAAGTTACTTAGAGAGTAGGTCTTAAAAGCCCTTGTTAAAAAAAATGTTTTTATAACTGTATGGTAATGATGCTAACTAAATTTATTGTAATCATTCATGATATATACAGATTTTTGAATCATGATGTACAACTGAAACTAATTATGTTATATGTCAATTATACTTCGGTAGAATATCTTTTGCTCAGGTTGTATAGAGTAACAAGACTAGGTTGAAATAAAATTTCTTGCTATACTCTATTTTGAAATTATCAGAATAATTCAATAACTTTTTGGTAGTAAAATGCAATGTTGTTAATCTTTCTATTTAAAATCTGAATTTGATTAAAAACTTTTGGGGTAACAGTTATTCATTAGAAGCAACAGATCATTTCAAAAAGCTTAGAACTTATACTTGTTCATTTACTGATTGAGTATATTTTACTAAGTTGTGTGTGGTCAAATAATCTTTTATAATGTTGTTTCATGACAAGCTACATGTTGTAATTCAATATAGAAATAATATAGGGAAATAAAGAGTCATGCCAAATAACCAACATTAACGTTTTTTTCTTTTTTAAATAAAGCATCTGTGTTTGGGAGTTGTTTTTATGCAAAATATTTTCTCAGTGTCTAAAAAAAAAAAAGTGGATACCCAATCTTTTTTCAGTTCAAAGTGATCTTTGAGAAAGAATGATATTTGGGCAAGCTTGAAGAATGGGAATGAGTGCAAGAGATTGGCAAAGGCAATTGTACTGTCTCTTAAAAAAAAAAAAAAAGAAATTTTTTACGACCTGAAAGCTGGAGAATTTGGTAATCCTGTGCAAAATTCTTGAAAATATCACAGATTGGAGTTTGCAAGCCCGGTGGAGAAGGAAAAAATGATCATTAAAAATAACTATATGAATAAGAAAAAGAATATGTATAACTGAATCATTTTGCTGTATACCAGAGGCTAACACAACATTGTAAATCAATTATACTTCCATAAAATAAAAATAACCATGTGGCATCTTAACCAAGTTGGGTAAGATTTGAGGAGGATGTGGAGAAATAACTAAGAATCCTCATACACTGCTGTTAGGATTATAAAATGTTGCAGCCAGTTTGGAAAACAGTCTGGAATACCTCAAATGATTAATCATGGAGTTGCCATTGATTCATCACATGGTTATATGCCCAAGATAAATGAAAACGTATGTCCACACAAAAACTTGTACTCAAATGTTTATAGCTGCTTTATTAATAATAGCCAAAAGGTGGTCACAACCCAACATCTATCAGTTGACAAAAGGATAAAATGTGATCTCTGCCTGTGTTCAACCATAAATATTGTTCAACCATAAAAAGGAATGAAGTCCTGATACATGGATAAACATTGAAAGGTGAAGGTGAAGTCGCTCAGTCGTGTCCGACTCTTTGCGACCCCGTGGACTGTAACCTACTAGGCTTCTCTGTCCATGGGATTCTCCAGGCAAGAATACTGGAGTGGATTGCCATTGCCTTCTCCAGGGGATCTTCCCAACCCAGGGATTGAACCTGGGTCTCCCGCATTGGAGGCAGATGCTTTAACCACTGAGCCACCAGGGAAACCTTGAAAACATTATGTTAAATGTAAGAAGTCACAAAAGATCACATACTATGTGATTTCATTCACATGAAAGTCTCAGATAGGCAAATCCGCACAGAGAGTATATTAGTGGTTGCTTCAGGCTAGAGGAGATGAGCAGAGAGTGGGGTGCAGTTAAAGGATACAGGGTTACTTTGAGGAGATGAGAAGTTTCTAAATTAACTGTGGTGATGTTTGCACAATTCTGTGAATATATTAAATATCAATTGCACACATATATTCTTTTATATATATATAAAATATATTGGCTGATTGATTTGGCTGTGCTGGGTTTTAGTTGCAGCACTCAGGGTCTTTGCTATTCATTGTGACATGCAGAACATTTAGTTGCAACATATGAACCCTTAGTTGAAGCACATGGGGTCTGGTTCCCTGACCAGGAATCGAGCTTGGTCATGTGAAGTCTTAGCTCACTAGATCACGTGGGAAGTCCCAGTTGTGCTAACTTTAAATGAATGAATTGCATGTTATGTGAATTATATCTCAATAAATTAAGAAAAGCAAAAAGGAAGTGAAATGCTGATACATGCTACAATATGGATAAATCTTGAAAACCTTAGGTTGAGTGAAAGAAGCCTGTCTCTCAGTGGAGCCCAAAGGAAATGTTCCCCTAGATGCAATCAACCAATCAGAAATCATTTCTACCATAAGCAAAGTTAGCTGGTAAGACATTTAATCTGTCAGCTTTTGTTGGGTTACCCAGGGGACAGAGTTAGAAAGTTAATTAAAGAGGTTCTCATGTAGAACCTGGACAGGTATTAATCCCTTTGCTGAACTCCTCACTCAGTACTAATTTGGATTCTATTGATCTTAGCTTAAGTGATTTCCATCTTATCTTATTAATCTTTGGATTAATTAGTACTATTTATGCCAAAAAAGCATTTTTTGTTGTTGTTTTTCTATCTGTCTCCTCTACCTGTCACCTTCTTTCAGTTGGAAAACCAACTGTGAAGATATCGATTACCAGTCAGGATATTTTAGGCATTGCCAATGCATAGGTTTTTCTCTTATTATTATCAGAGCACTTTATATACAACTAAGTGATTAGAGATGGGTACATCTGACCAAAGATGTCCTGAGATGCAAAATTCTCAAATACTAACCTGATTTTGAAGTGTGGACAACAGCTGAAATTCACAATGTGTTAATAACTGCCCTGTGTTCTGTGGAAATGTGCCCAAGTTACAAATATTGGTGTTTTTACCTTCTCTGATGTTTAGAAGTTATGTTCTAAACATGCTTTCCTTGAGTGGTTTTCTTCTGTGAAGTGAAACAAAGATACAATAGATGAAGTATCTAAAATCTATTTTTCAATCAAAAAGCAACTAACAGCCAATTAGTGGTTTATTTGCAAGTTAGCATCTTTAAGGAGGGGAGGATGTTTGATGTCTATTGTTTTTGTTGAGGGTTAACAGCAGTTCACGGAGAAGACAATGGCACCCCACTCCAGTACTCTTGCCTGGCAAATCCCATGGACGGAGGAGCCTGGTGGGCTGCAGTCCATGGGGTCGCTAGGAGTCGGACACGACTGAGCGACTTCACTTTCACTTTTCACTTTCATGCATTGGAGAAGGAAATGACAACCTCTCCAGTGTTCTTGCCTGGAGAATCCCAGGGACGGGGGAGCCTGGTGGGCTGTCGTCTATGGGGTCACACAGAGTCGGACACGACTGAAGCGACTTAGCAGCAGCAGCAGCAACAGCAATTCAAGTTTATCTTGTTGAGCCTCAGTTCAGTTCAGTTGCTCAGTTGTGTCCAACTCTTTGTGACCCCATGGTTATTGAGCCTGGCAAAATATAAATAAGATTTATGTTGATTCACATTGCCTGTTTTTTTTTTTTTTTTTTAAAACAGGCTCATAGAAAGCAATGGCTGTCAAATTATCTTAGCCAAATGTATTCCTCAAATGAAATCTAACATGGAAGCCAGTATGTAAAACAAATGGAGTTGCTTAGTCTGAAATGAAGAAAGAGTAATGAAGTCTGGTATTCTGTAGCAAACTGCTAAAAATCTTTCTTAATACCTGGGGCAGCCTTTAATCCAAAGCATCTGGAGATGCAGAGGTTGTGGAGAACAAGGCTGGAAAATCTTCTGTGTAATAGAAAGGATATTAGTTGTAATTAGCAAGGTAATTCTAGATAAGCTTCTCTGTTCCTCCGGGTCTTTGTTTTTCTTATGTGAAAAATGGAGGAAGGTAGAAGAAAATTATTTTCAAGTTTCTTTTCAATGTAGACACGTTTAGATTCAGGACCTAGTTCCCTTAATGAAGACAGGTACACAGAGCGTTAGGTTGAGGCCAGAACTTGGCTAAAGGCACATCACAAAATTTAATTCCTTGGTCATCATACAAAGATCTGGGAGAGATAGTTTAAATTGTTTAGTTTTTAAGCTCCAGAACTGTAAGGCTCTATTAAATATAGCCAGTACCAGCTTTGATATTTAAGAACCTTATTTTTAAACTTTTTATTTTATAAAATCCCATGGATAGAGAAGCCTGGCAGGCTACAGTCGGTAGGGTCACAAGAGTCGGACATGACTTAGCGACTACACCACCACCACCACATATTAACAATGATGTGACAGTTTCAGGTAGACAGCAAAGGGACTCAGCCATCCATATACAAGAACTTGGCTAAAGGCACATCACAAAATTTAATTCCTTGGTCATCATACAAAGATCTGGGAGAGATAGTTTAAATTGTTTAGTTTTTAAGCTCCAGAACTGTAAGGCTCTATTAAATATAGCCAGTACCAGCTTTGATATTTAAGAACCTTATTTTTAAACTTTTTATTTTATAAAATCCCATGGATAGAGAAGCCTGGCAGGCTACAGTCGGTAGGGTCACAAGAGTCGGACATGACTTAGCGACTACACCACCACCACCACATATTAACAATGATGTGACAGTTTCAGGTAGACAGCAAAGGGACTCAGCCATCCATATACATGTATTCATTCTCCCCCAAACTCCCCTCCCAACTAGGCTGCCACATAACATTGAGTAGAGTTCTCCCTGCTACACAGTAGGACCTTGTTGGTTAGCCATTTAAAATATAGCAGTGTGTACCTGTCCATCGCAAACTCCCTAACTATCCCTTCCCCCATCCACCCCCCTGGCAACCGTAGGTTTGTTCTCTAAGTCCGTGAATCTGTTTCTGAAGAACCCTATTTAATCTACTTCTATCTCTGGGAACTAATTGACAGCATATTTCTGGTGTTTGATGTTTACCATCTTTGATTCTCACTGAGTTTTCAATTTTATATCACAGGCTATAAACAGAGGAAGAAAGTCACATTTTTGATTATTTTTGAGTGACTGTTCATTTATGCTAACTGCCCTGATCTTTTGATACAATGCAGTGCTCTAAACACCACTATGACAAGAGCAAGCAGTGTCAGAGCCCAGGAAAGACACTTTTTTGGATGAACTTTTCCACGTTATGCTTCACTGAGGTTGTGTAGGGAAATTTTCTGGACGCCCACCAAAGCGGAGTGCACACAGGTGTGTGTGTGGATCTGGAAAGTAACCTGGAGACCCACCTGGAACCCAGGTGTTCTTCCTTGTTATTATTCTACTTATATTATGCAGTGTCCTGGTGTTCAGGTGAGCGACATGGAGGTGTGAGAATGTTTTTGCCACTGACCACATTGAAATAAGACAATATTCCTTCTAAGAGCACTTAAAATAGTTTCTTTCAAAATCCCTCTTTTGTTTCTGCGGTGCTGGCAATGTTGAAGATCTTGACCTGTGGTACTGGGTGTTAGTTCCGTTCAGTTCAGTTGCTCAGTCATGTCCAACTGTTTGCAACCCTGTGGACTGTGGCATAACAGGCTTTCCTGTCCATCACCAGCTCCTGGAACTTGCTCAAACTCATGTCCATTGAGTCAGTGATGCCATTCAACCATCTTATCCTTCTCCTGCCTTCAATCTTTCCCAGCATCAGGGTCTTTTCCAATGGGTCAGTTCTTCACATCAGGTGGCCAAAGTACTGGAGCTTCAGAATCAGTCCTTCCAATGAACATTCAGAATAATTTTCTTCAGGATGGACTGGTTGGATCTTCTTTCAGTCCAAGGGATTCTCAAGAGTCTTCTCCAACACCACAATTCAAAAGCATCAATTCTTTGGTGCTCAGCCTTGTTTATCGTCCAGCTCTCACATCCATATGTGACTACTGGAAAAACCATAGGTTTATCTAGATGGGCCTTTGTTGGCAAAGTAATGTCTCTGCTTTTTAATATGCTGTCTACGTTCATCACAGCTTTTCTTCCAAGGAGCAAGCGTCTTT